>JAJOOH010016331.1:0-15355 GCA_029582605.1 Solanum gracilifrons
AATTCACTATATTGGCCTAGAAGGAAGAGACAATAACATTTTCAGTCCCACAAAGAATTGACATAGACACTCATATATATGAAATCAATAAGATAAATATTTCATCTTGGGCATTTTTGCTTTCAATAAGTAAATTATAAAGAAATTTTAATGAAAATATGTATAAGATCCTTAAAATTGTTTATAAAAATAATATATTAAGTATGTATATTAATAAAATATATGTATATAATTCATCAGTTCGGTTCGGTTATTTCTTCGGTTTTTTCCGAATAAAACCATAACCAAACCAAATACTATCGATTTTCAAAAATCTAAAACCAAACCAAACCAAACCCAAATAAAATCGGTTTTATTTTATCGGTTTGGTTTAGTTTTTCGATTTGGATCGGTTTTTATCCAAACAGTGAACACCCCTACCCCTAATTAAGAACCTAAGACATATGCCTTAATTTTTTTTAAAGTAAGAGTCGGCCAAGTCGTGAGTCAATCTAGATCGACTACCTATTTAGCTCGAATTGGTGCAACTCTCTTACATCACTACCAAAAAAATGGGTTCTAGCTACGGTTTATAAGCCACAGTTCTAAAAACCGTGGCAAAATTAATGGGAAGTGTTAAGGTTTCCTACTAATAAGAGAACGACGCTAAAATAACGTGGGCAAATTAGGCGGGTAATATAATTTCATTCACTCACTTTTTATTTCATTTGCCCCTATTTTTTTTCAACCAAAATCAGTCAAAACTCTTTTTCATCGAGAATCACTCAAATCTACTTCACCCAAAATCCTACTTCATCCAAAACCACACAAATCTGTTTTACCCAAAAAAATTCTTCACCCAAATTTAGCTTCATCCAAAATCACACTAATTTGCTTCACTCCAAATTTTTTTGAATGGTTCGAACAATAGCGGAAAATTGTAGCCTTGCTTTGGATAGTAGCGGAAATGGTAAATTCACTTTTTTCATGTAACAAATCTTTGCTATCCAGGAGTTTCAAGTCAATATTTTGTTCAATATTCAATGGTTTCTTTGAGGTTTTTGTTGTACAAAAATTTGAAAAATCTCGGGTAAAGAAACTGCTTGGTAAGCCAAATTCCCCCTTTCACCCCAACCCACGCATGAATACAAAAGAAAATTAATGTTTTGTAATCTCTAAAATTTCTATAACTTTTGATGTTTTATTGTTCAAATTTCTGCATGTTTTTTTTTTTGAATATTTTTACTAATTTAGGTTTCTTGATTGTTAATTTTTAACTTTTGCTCTGTTATGACTTGGGTCCAGTTCTGAAGCTATATTATGATTCTATAAAAATACCGTAAAGGAGATTGGTTTCTCAAGCTCCACTAAGGTAAATAAATGTTAATTGTTCAATGTTTATTGAAAATCAGCTTGCCAAGTATAGAAAAACTTTGAATATAATTAAGAGTTTTAGAGCCTCATATTTCTCGATCTATTGAGTAGGTGACACCACTAGTATTGGTTGTATAATGTACGATTGTCTTTTGGGAAACACTTCAGAAAATTCTGAAATACATTAATATATTTGTGTTTTTTCTATGGCCTAACTTCTTGTTGTTTTATGTCTAGAATGATTTAATCGTATAAAACATTAGCTTGCTTATCTATAGTATTTTTTTCTTTAAAATTTTATTTTATCTTCAGTATAGCATTTTATTTGTTGACTTGGTAGGTTGTTTGCATCACTCCAGCTCCATCACATCCTCACATTTAAGCACTGGACATATCTGTTTAGGTTTGTTTCCTCCTTTGATCTGAATTGAATCCTACGATGCAGTAGTGTAAATTATCAATGTGACACTTGAATACATAAGGATAAAAAAATGTGTATATCTTATAACAATATAATAGGAGATGAGTGAGAAGCATTTTTCCCGTATTTACACATTTTCCAACAATATCTTGAATTGGTACGACTATTGAATTGCAATTGTGTTAAGTGTCATGTTGTTCCCATGTTTCATCCTCAATTATGGTTCTTTGTTTTTATTTTGTTTCACGTAGTATATTGCTTCTCAATAAGCAAGTTGAGTAAATATGAAATCTAGCCCAGATATGGTTATTTTGATTTGGCTCTATGGACTTATATTGCATTATTTTTTTTGTGTATGTCTGTGAAGTGTGAGCTCATGTTTGTGGAAATGAAGATGAAAACAAGTTCTTAGCATTTAACATCTTGTTGGATACTTTGAAGCTTAAATTTGAGCCTCTTGATCAAATCTACTTGTTAAAACAATGAGATGAATTCGGGAGTATACCACTTGATTGCTCTAGTGTTCTGCCTCATGATTATATTTTGTTTTAGCAGTCACCTTGAAAATGTATAATCTCTAAGAACATTATCGAAGTACCATCGATGTTGTCAAATTTTAGAATTGGTCACTAGAGCTTTCTGGTTATTTAAGACCATAAGATTCATAGGGTACTTTTGATATGTTATACACACCTTTAACTTTGTGGCCCGTCAAACTAAGTTACATAAAATGAAAACAGAGGGAGTAGTATATTATACAGTTATTCTAAAAGTATTTTTCTCTCTTTTCTTTTTTTCCTGTTTCATGACTAGATCATCCTTCTACTTGTTCCCATCATTTAGCTAAAGGTTTGGTTGAAGGTATTTTAAACAAAACTTTTCCTTGAAATGCAATGTTATCGCAATTGTGGTTCATGCCTGCAATAAATCTCCTCAAAATACATTATCAATTTTTTTTGCATATTTCTCTAATCATGCTTATCTAAAACACATATGATTACAAGGTTGCTTTCCTTCTTCACTAAATATTTGGTGGATTTAATTTTTTTTTCACTTTGTTTTCCTTGTAATTCTCTCATCTTACTTGTTTTGAAAATATGTGTTATGTCTCTAACATATGAACTGATTGTGTGTGCTCTCCTATAATCCTAATCTGTTTTATTTGCTGGTTTGCAGTTCTTGGGAGCTTAGTTTCAGCTAAATGAATTTGTTACGGATCGTTACTCATCATATCATTCGGTGTTCAAGTATCATGTATATGATTTCTTCAAGGTACAATGCTTATCAATTGTGTTGCATATTGTTTGGCATCTCACAAGACAACTATTCTTTTGGTGCTTTTAACCTTTGATAACAATAAATATAACTAAAATTTCAGCCCTCCGAAATGATTTTACCAATATCTTCCACTCATTTGATGGGACTGATGAGAACAAAAAGTGCCCTCTCCTTCCAAGTTGAGATAAATTGATGTATGCCTATCTTATTAAAAAAAAAAAAAGATGTATGCCTACTCATATCTTTTTTTCTCCTTTATTCTAAATGTATATATGATACTACCTCTTGACATCTGTCAAACTGTTGATCTTGGATTTCTCTATGGAATTTGTTGAGTATGTGTTGGGTTCTTGCTGATATTTCTTTGTTCGTTAGACAGATGTTTTCATCGTATATGATAGCCTACAAATTTTATGCCTTTAATGTGCAATTATTCAATTTTGTAAATGTGTGTCTACATTCTGCTGCAGCTGATTTTTTCAATTAGGAGGCACCTCAACATTGATTGACCTATGTAATCCCATGTTCTTTGTAATCCATGTATCCACTTGGATATGACAAATGAAACATCATATTCAGTTAATAAAGAGTTTTCCTTGGAAAAAACTATCTATTTAAATTAGTTTATCTAATTGTTGGCATAAATAAGGAATCTAACATGCGTTGTATGATTGAGGTTTATCACTGTTGTGAGGTCTAACTTGTTGCCTCGTTACTTTCGAATCTTTTAGGAGAATCGTTGAGTTAAGCAAATGAAGGAAAACAGACCCCGAAAGAGATACCATATGCCTTGGCACTTCAAATATTTATGGATGCCAATGTATATTTAGTTCCTTCAATAAGCACCTTAAATTCTCGTTGAATTGATATGTGACCAGTTAATAAAAAATACCATCTTGAGCATAGAATTTGTGTATTATGGTCAATGTGTTAGTGGATGCCTATCAAATAATGCATTGGTTGCATGGTATTGCTGGGAAATAATTGTAATTTTTTTAAATTAAAAAAGTGTATTTAGCCACGGTTCAATCATGGTAAATATATATTATGAACATTTTCATTGGTGATATTTCGCCACGATCAATCGTGGCTACTTTCACATCAAACCTTGGCTAACAAAATGCTACCACGGTCACCTAAACCGCGGCAAATTTGTTGGCGGCACCCGTTATAGCCACGATGGTTAAATGACTGTGGCAAAGTCGTGTTAGTCACGGTTTGTGACTATTTAGCTACGGTTTTATGTGTTGCTAAAACCCGTGTTTTTTGTAGTGCATGGAGTAAATTGAGTGAATTAAAATAGAATTAATTAATAATTGAAACATTAACCCCCACCTCCCAAACTTCATGAATTTGCATTTTTTAATGTAAATTTAATGTCTTTAGCTGTGTAATCCTTTTAGGGGTCGTTTGGTAGGCCGCATTAGAAGAAATAGTCCATGTATTATGTAAGGTATTATTTAGTACTATATTTGGTAGAATTTTGAGCCTATGCATAACTAATCCATGGATTAGTTATGCCTCCTACATGGTATTATAGGATATAATACCATGGGATAAGTCTATGTAAAGACAAAAATATCCCTCAAATCATTTTAATTATTTTGTTTATTTTCTTGATTTAATGATTTATATTTGTACTAGTAAATTTATTTAAATAAATTAGCTTTCAAATTATTTAGAGAGAGTTGTTTGTTACTAAATTAATCCAATACAAATCAATACAAATTTGAAATGTGAGTCGTTTATTTGTATATGACGTTTGTTATTTTAATTGAATGTATTACATATATATATATATATATTTGCGTGGTTTTCTAATTATTTATATTTTGAACAATTTAAAAAATTACATACATATTAAAGTTACACACATCATACATATTAAATAATTTTCTACCCCTTTTTGGCCTACGTGGCACTATCTTCTGGGCCTAGCGTGTGCTGACAATTCTTTCAAGCTATCTGGTTGATAGTGCCACGTAGGCCGAAAAGGGATAGAAAATTATTTATAAAATAAGTTCGGGGGGGTAATAGGACCTTAGTATAGTATAAGTGTGTCTCTGGGATTTCGGGCATAGATTGGGGGTACTTATGCATTTTCCCTATGTAATTTAAACAAATAATATTAAAAGACATATCAATATTAGTAAAAGTGTAGGGTGGTGAAGATGAAAACTATAGAAAGTGGGAATAGAGATAAGGTGTTTAGACAGAAAATATCAAATGCATCCAAAATATATCATTAAATCTCTAAGCAGCTAGGTGGTTTTTATCCAAAATATCATTAAGATTTACGGAATCATTGAATACGTGTGATTCACAATGTACATATAAAAAATTATTACGTCTCAATCGCTAATTAATAGGTTTAATTTAAATTTGATTTGTTCCATACATTTAACTTTTGAGAACCTAAACCGTCTAACTATAACCATGGTTAAAATCCCCATTGTTGTTAAGAGATCAAAAGTACTTCTTTTGAAAAATAATAATATTTTTTTAATAAATTAAAGTGTTTAACAAATCATATATTCACAAGCCATTCGTTTAATAAATTACTGTCGAAGTGATTCTTTAATAACCATGTTTAACTGCATCCAAATTTTACAAACAAATAATGTTAGACTACTTTTATAATCAAAGCATATAAGTTCATCTTTATTCGTTTGTTAAATTAAATATATTTATATTCACTCCATCATTTTGTAGGTTTTCTTTTTTAGAATTAAATGATAAGAACTTTGACTAACATTTTACAATGTATTTTTTTATCGAATTGATATGCAAAACATTACAATTTATAGTACTTTTCGTATAGTTTTTGAATATCTAAATTTTTAATTTAAAATATCTTCAATGTAATCTATTTAACTTTGAAAATAATTCAAATTAATTTTTGAAAAGTGTAACATAACAACTAAAAGTGGACGGAGGAAGTATTATTTACAAAAATTTAAAATTGGAGTTAAAGTTGTATTTGATTAAGATCGAATATGATCACTTTTTAAAGAATAATTATTTTGAACGTACCTCCTACATGATGACTTTAGGTAATGAACACAAAATTGGATGAAATTTACTCTGCTAACGTCTACCAACCTTACCTTTTAATTATTTGTTAAAATAGCAAGTCTCTATACTAATTATATGTCTCACACATTGAAGGACAATAGATACTATTATTCATGTAACAAAAACGTGCAAATGAAGCCATGCCACTAACATTCTGTTTGGATCATTGTTACCCATTGTTTCATAATATATTGTATTGTATTGTACTCTATTGTAATATATTGTATGGTAGATACAATGTTTGGCTAGATTGTATTGTTTGTTGTTGTTTAATAACATTTTAATTGTTTGGTTTGATTGTATCATTCTGTATTGTAATTTATAAATTTACTAAAATATCCTTAATTATTCTAGGGTAGGAGGTTTGACTAGAATTAAATAATATAAGGTAAAGGGTAAAATAGTATTTTGAAATATTATGTAAAGATATAATTGGAAAAAGAAATTAAGTAACAATGGGAACACACCAAATCGGTTGTTCCATAAAATAGGGGTTTTCATTGTTATGTAACAACGAAATTTAACAGTACAATACAATACATTTTAAGTAACAATCAAAACAAACATTGTAGGTATAGTAACAATACAATACAATAAAATGGTTAACAATGATCCAAACAAAGTGCAAGTAGCAATGTGATGCTCTATGGCTTCTATTCCACTCGATGTAATATTAATGTGATTATGAATAAAAAAAAATCAAGGCTCTTTATTTATTAGTTTCTACTTCCAAACAATTGATTTAATACTCAAATCTGATGATATGTTTGAATTTAAATTATAAGGTTTATAATCGTATGAAACAAACTCGAATCATCAATTTATCAAAATAATAATAAATTTCACAAACTCATTTAACATTATTTTTAATTTTTATTTAATGTACATATGATTGATTGAAGTGTATAAAAATTGATTAAAACCTCAGTTATGTGTGTTTGAAGTGCAATTTTATTTTATTTTTATTTTGCCCAATTATTCTTTGAGTTTCAACACTCAATTTACTCAAATTCAAAACTGAGTTCTATATATCATATAACGCAAACCCTATCCTTCAATTATTAATTTGTCAAAAAAAAAAAAAATCTAAAAAAATCATTTTGCATAATAGTGATTTGCCATTATTTTTAAGATCCATTCTTGATTGGTACCAAAATAATTAGTGGTATAAATCTCGATCGTACTTCATTGACATATTTTATTTGTGGGATAATGATAATTCCGTGCGATCCTAGCACATTAATATCAAATTTTGGAATTGTTAGCCTGTTATTTATATTCAGTGGTGAATATAAATTATTAAAATGAAGTAAAACACATGTTATTTAATTAAGGTTAGATAAAATGAACCATAAATTTAAACACATGATATGTATATATTAGATTGATATATACATCATATGGAGGTAAATTTTACTCTTAATAATTATGGTAAGTAAAATTAGGTGTTGCAACTTAATTTTATTAGTGCAATAATCTCATGAATGGTTCTCCACCTGATGTCAAGTTTCAAGAGTCCTTAAAGCACAATGGACAATATTCTCAGGTAATATTTATTAATTTTATTAATTACTCTAGTTGAAGCCAAATTAAATAATAAATCCTACAAATTGATTTATTGGCCATTTTTTTTTTTTTTACTCAAAACTTATTATTTAAGAATTATTTTGGAGACAAATAATAAATATTTTTATTTAATTTGATACTTTACATGTTATTCAGTGTAACCCATATTACGTATATATTTTTGTTGATTATAAAAAAAATGGTGTTAAAGTGTATAATATGGAAGCTTGATATTAGGTATTTAAAATGAATAAAATTTATTTAAGGTGTCTAAGTGAAAATTTCGTGTCAATCTTAAGAGGCTATTGATGGATTCAGTCTTTTAAGAAGCCCCACCTCCCATTTACTATGTTAAAGCCCTTATGTATTTATCAAAATAAAACATCAAAAAAATTTAATCTTTATAGATCAAGATAATAAACCATTTCATATATGAAAGTGGTTCTTTAAAGTAAACTTAAAATGAGTATTAGTTAATACTAGTTAGTCAAATAGAGGGAATGCTTTCAATACTTCTCTCTTGATTAAAAATAGTTGTAAAATATTATGGGATCGTTTATTGGTGAGATGAGATAGACAGCGATCATATTTCATGAAATTAGCTATCATATCTTTTTTATGGATAGTTAATCCCGCCAATTTAGTAAAAATGTGAAATTTTGATACTAATATTCATAATCAAGCATACAATAAAATAATAAGAAACTTACAGAAATCTCACTAGTTTAGGAGCTAATTATTTGGATATTTTTTAGTTTGCTTATTTACGAATCTTACTAAATTTTGATGCATCCAACTACATGTATCTCGGGATACCGAAATATATGAGATCAAAATTAGATATAATTTGCAAAATACATTATATCCAAGTGAATTTACATTTATATAAAATAGAGAAAAAGGTCAAAAATACCCCTCAACTTTGTTTTATTGGTTGACTATGTCCTTGTCGTTAAAATAAAGTTATGTGTACCCCTGCCATTACTAATGTCATCATTTATGCCCCTAAATTGGATGAAAAACCCCAAATTGACTTAAATTAACTCAATTTCATTTAAAATTACTCAATTATCAATTTTAACCCTAACCCGACCCACTAAACCAAATGAATTCATATCAACTTAAAACCCCAAACCTATCTCTTTCTTTGATACAACATTCACGGAATTTTCCTATCAATAATAATTAGATAAATAATTCTTCAATTGAAGCTAATAAATTCCATATAAAAATACTACTACGTTGTTTATTTACCTAATCAAACAATAATACTACTTACTTAGATCACGAAACTTTAGAATAACTTTTACTAAGTTAGGACGACAGTTTGCGATGAATAGGGCGGCTGTTAGGAGGCGTGTTGGTTGCTGTTGTTCGCCTGAGCTTCGAGCTCAAGGTTGTTTTGTTCCTGCTGGCTGATTCAATGGCGTGAGGGAGGAGAAAAGGGACTGACGACTGCTGGTTAGTTTTTTCTCCGGTGTGGAGCTTCGCCGGAGATGGTAAAAAGAAAAGAAGAATAGTGGTGATGGGTTCTTATTTAGCGGCTCTTTCTGGTTGGATTTGGTGATCTGGGTTTCATTTTGCGGTGGTTTACGGTGACTGGTTGGGTGTTGTATGGTGGTGAAAGAGGTCGGAAGAGATAGGGGGTTTGGTGATTTCCGGCGTGGAGGAGGAAATGGAGAAAAAGGGGAGGGTACTGAAATGAAGATGAACAAAATGGGTTATATTATTAGGTGGGTTCGGGTTAAAATTGGGTAATTTTAAATGATTTGGAACTTTTCATCGAATGGCATAAATGATGAAATTAATAATGGAAGGGATAAATTCATTTTAACGGTAATGACATAATCAACTAATAAATCAAAATTTAAGAATATTTTTTACCCTTTTCCCTATAAAATACATAAACAAATCTCGTGCAACTCAAACTCCCTCTCAATTAATAAGTAGGCATTTGGTCATGCGATACCATATCACGATATGAAATCGTGAAATGGAATCAGCGTTTGGACATGCGATTTTATGCTGATGGAATATCATATTCACCAAAAATCATGATATGGAATTATATGGGAATTCCATATCATGATTTGAGATATTTTAAATACAAAAATTGATCCACAAGTTTATATTTTGTTAAAACAACCTCACAGACTTTTGGAGCTTGGAAAAATAGATTCAAAATACTGAAACAAGGCATGAATCATTATGATATTGACACACAAGTAAAAATTGTCATAGGTTGTGTAGTGTTACATAATTATTTGCGAAAAGGAGTAATGAAATATTTATGGTCTATGATCATGAAAATATAGTTGCGGATGATATTGACCAAAAAGTGACTCAAAGTAACAATGTTGGTTCGTCTTCTCGGTCACATGATCGAGAAATGCAAGTTCAACGTGAGGAGATTGTCCGTATTATGTGGGAGGATTATATTAAAGACTTGTTCACTACAATTTATGTTCAATTTTTTTTATTGAATTAAAGTTTAATGAAACAGTTACTTAAGTGGGAAACAAATAGCTTTGTAATAATTTATTATGCGATTTTATAGATTTTTGTTTATTTGGCAAGATTGAATAAACAATTGAAGTTATTTTAATAGTTTTACAACTTATTAGATTCTTATGAGTATGAGAAATTATATAATACTAAAATTTCGTATCGCACATCCAAATAAAACTTCAATTTCATTTTATGATTTCATATTATGATATTATATCATGATTTTATATCTTAATTTCATATCGTATGGCCAAACGTCCCTAAGAGAATGAATTATATATTTTTCTTGAAGAAAACCCACATAAAGTAAAATTTGTCATTGTACTTCATTGACACGTTTTAGTTATGGGATAATCTCATGGGTCCCGAATATTCATTATTTGTGCTATCGTTAGCCTGTTATCGGTACTGAATGGTGAATATAAATATATAATTAAAATATGAAGATTAGTTGTATGAGGGCACAATTTCTCCTTGACAAGTGTATTTGTGGGTTCCTTTTATTTCTGCACAAAACATCTTTTTTCTTTTATTTCTGCACCCTTTTTTTAACCAACATTCCTACTTCCTACAGGGTTTTTTTTTTTTAAATCCTACCTCTTAGTGCAAAAAAAAAAGTATTAATATTACTATTTTTTCGTGTTTTCATAAATTCACTTGGTTGACTTTTTATTTCTATTAATTTTTGTTTAGCAATAATATATTATCGTATAGATGCCAAGCAAATAAAGAATTTAACAAATATAAAAATAAGAAAGATAATTGGATGCTTAATATCATTAACATATTATTATAAATATTAAGTATTCAGATATATTAAGTGGTTATAAAATAAAATAAAAATTAATAATTAAGATTGAAACGTCAAAAAATAAATTATGACCAAAATTTAAACAATTAAAATTAGATTGTATATTTAAGTGTAATAACTAAAGCCGATTAAATTTTAGTAGTTTAATTAATTGACTATATGAATTTATACTTTGTTGATGAGAATTCGATTATTTTATAGTTTCACTATTGTTAATTTCTTCAAACTCATCCAAAAAAATGAATTTAAATTTTTCCTTAAATAATTTTTCGCCCATTTATGTTTAAATCCAAAGTTTCTCAATGGATTTAAATTAAAAATACGTTAAGAGTTAAAGAAGTTGAAAAAAGAAGAAGACAATGTGTGATGAGAAAGAAAAAGTAAGAGAAAAGATTAAAATTGGAGGAGGAAAAAAATAAGAAATTGAAATAGTGGGTCCCATAATATACAAATGGCAGCCAAAGAGGGCCTCACAGACTGACAATAAATGTGCCTCGTACAAAATAAATAATTTCACCAAGAATATATATGTAGAGCCACAAATATTATATTCCGTACGAAAAGATCACTTTATTTATGTTTTGGTACGAGGTGCTCATGGGATCAATCATTATATTCATATAAGAGGTCCAATTTAGGCTCTACAATACAACATTACAATGTATTTTCTCCTATTATATAAAAGACACTTTGTGCTGAAGCAGGCACGTCTCTGTCGACGTGCTTGATTCAGTGCATTTTTTTTTATCATTGATGCTGAAGCAAGCACGTCTTCGTCGACGTGTCTTCTTCAGTGCATTTTTTTTAAAAATCTAAAAATTTAAGTTTTTATTTTACTTTAATTTAATTACTGTATAATTTTTTTGCATCCGTCGACGTGCTTGCTTCAATGTATTTTTTAAAAAAAAACTTAAAAATTTATTTATTTTGTTCTACTTTAATTTAATTAGTGTATAATTTTCCGAAATTATGAAATCCGTTTTAGCTATAAATTTTAGTTTCGTCTCCATCGACATGCCTTCTTCAACGTGTTTTTTTTTTAAAAATAAAAAATTATTTCTTTTGTTCTACTTTATTATAATTAGGGTATAATTTTTTTGAAATTCTGGAATTCGTTTTAGCTATGAATTTAAGTTGTAAATTCAAGAAGACGTGCATGCTTCAGCGTGTTTCGAAAAAATATTTCAAAAAAATTACTTCTTTTATTCTACTTTAATTTAATTAGTGTATAATTTTTTCGAAATTATGAAATCTGTTGTAGCTATGACTTTTAGTTTTAAATTCATATTCTTTAGTTATTGCTTTATGGAATCCGTTTTAGCTATGACTTTAGTTATTTTGAACGTCGGTAATATTTGTTTATATCTTGTAACTACTTTGAGTGAAAAATCAACGACCGATGACGAAAAGTACATTAATTATGGACATCTTAATGAAACTCTTCACAGTAAATTTCTGCAAACAAAAAGTAATTAACAACTTAAATATCTAAAAATCAAATTAAAATTTAATCAACTTTCTAAATTCTATCTATATCATATAAATTAAAATAAAAAATATTAAGATATTGGGCTCGTGCTAGCACGGACACCTTGTACTAGTATATAGTTAACCAAGAGCCTATTTAATTTAGCTTTAACTTATGATGTATAAATTAAAATATTATAAGTTAGAATTTAATTATAAACATCATAAATTTAAAATATTATAAGTTAGAATTTAATTATAAGTTAGAATATGTTTGAATAACTTATTTTAAGTTCTTTCAAATTTAATAAAAAAGAACTTTTAAGGATGATCTTGTAAAAGCTACAAAAAATCGAGTTTCATGACTATCCACAATTTCATTAACTTTCTTAGCTATAAAAATTAATGTGACCGTTATTTCTCAACTTCATAACTATATAATTGAAGTTGAGAAAATAAAAATGGGAACTTTACTACTAAATTTTAGCTATGAATTTAAAAGCTAGTCAGGGCTAATATCTAGTAATAGCTACAAAAGTTCGAACCTATGACTATCCACGAAATCATAAAATTTCTTAACTACAAAAATTAAATTGACAATGTTAATTTCTCAACTTTTTTACTACAATAAAAATTGAGAAAATAAAACTGGGAACTTTATGTAGTTTTGCAATGGAATATTTAATTATTATTTTTAAGTTGAGTTTGGAATTTACAAGAAAAAAAAACAAAAAATAAATAAATATATAGTTGTTTGACGCAAACTTTGACAGTGGGAGGGATGAAGATAGGACCCATAACCATAATAAAATTATTTGAAAACAAAATCTTATAGCTATAGCCTATATATATAAATAAATATTTTTGCTTCAAAGTTATAAAAAAAAAAGGTACTATATATATATCAATAAATTAACATAGATTGAATAAATAGAACATCAACCTTCCCATTTTCAATTCTTTGTGATCATTATTTATTTGTTAAAAATAAATAAAAAATGTTATGTACTTATTTTATTTAGGTTATTATAACCTAAAATAAAAGGTCATTTTTTGTCTGTCAAAAATGCCCTTAGCAGCTCTATAAGTTGGAGATAGAGTCATAGCAAGTAAAACACACAAACAAATTAAAGATGAAGAAGTGTATTAGTACTATTTTGAGTTTCCTGTTGGTTTCAAGTTTGGTTGCCTTTTCTCATGAATTTTCCATTTCTGATAATAATGGGAATGATGTATCCCATGCCGTGCTGGACATGGAGGGCGAACCACTCAAGATAAACGAGGAGTACTCCATTATCAGTATTCCCTATGGTGGTGGAAACGTATACTTAACTGATCTTGGAAACACCAAATGCCCAAATGGCGTTGTGCAGGACAGTTCTGGTGAATTTGATAACAGCACACCTGTGTTGTTTTATACTATGCAACTTGGAAGTCATTTCGTTTATGAAAATCAAGATGTTAGTATAAAGTTCTCAACTTCTTCTTCTTCAACTAAGTCATGTGTTAACGAAACTGTTTGGAAAGTTGGCTATTCCATCGTAGGGCTGACGCATTCACCACTTAGGTTTGTTATAACTGGTGGTACCTTAGGAATTCCAGGACCTAATAACATAGAGAACTGGTTCAAGATTGAGAAATATGAGACAGGGAGACCTCATTCTTACAAGTTAAGGTATTGTCCTAGTCAATATATTTGTCCAACATGCCAATTTGATTGTGCAGATGTCGGACTATACGAAAATAAGGGATATGCCCGTCTGGCTCTCAATAACAAGCCTTATCCATTTGGCTTCACCAAAGTAAACAAGAATGATGCATAGTTAGTTAATTATCTATGCTTATTATAAACTAGCTCGATCGCTTTCTAAAATAATGTGGAGCATGCTTCTATGTAATATTAATGCTTATGATGAATAAAAAAGCTAGTTTTCTGCTTTCAAACAAATAAGTTTTAGTAATTAATAAGTGCTACGTATTAATTACTTATGGATAATCCCATCCGGTACCGTCACGACATTAGTATCAGTTTTCATTGGAGTTACGACGAAGTCCAAGTTGTAATAAGCATTGTTATTCATTACGTGATGTGTTTTTCTGTAATGACCCGGAAAGACACATTTGAAGTTTTTATAAAATTATCATTTTACCCCTTCCGATAATTGCCTCGAGTCATTCATGATCAGCCGGTGAAGTTGATTTTAAGAATTTTGAACTATTCGATAAATATGATTATTTAATTGATGAGTATTTATTAAATAATTTATTTATTTAGTTAGTGGGTAATGGGTCAAGTCCATAATTCATTTAGTGACCCATGTAAAATAAATTAAACCTAAACTGTGCGAGAGAACCGTACAGTTGGTGCGGCATCAAGTCACAAAGTAAAAAGAAGACTTGAGCAGTGAATCCTCTTCCTTCAGGTAAGAAATCTAACTAAGATTTTATGATAATTTATATATATATATATATATATATATATATGCAAGTGAAAGAGTTAAAAACCAAATAGTCCAATTGATGAACAAACTTTTTCCACTAATAATCATGTATGTGGCTTTAGTTCTGATGGGAGGAAAAGAATTGAATATTTAAATTATGTATTCCACTGGAATTTGGTCTTTAAAGGATAAGTTGGAGTGGGAAATATTTTGACATATTGATAGCCAATAATAAGCTAATAAGTGGTAAGTTTTAGATTAGCAGTAAATTGTGTTAAACTATAGTGAGGTTCTACGGGTGTAACGAGTTGGTTTTTAAGTTTCTCCAATATTGGTCTTTCAAATTAATGTATAAGTATTGTTTTATGGGTTACTGCCGACAAGAACTGGGGACTATATCATAGGGCAATTATGACCAGTGATTAGGGGATGTGA
>JAJOOH010016332.1:0-29356 GCA_029582605.1 Solanum gracilifrons
TCTTTGAAACATTTTTGAAACCCTTTTGATTGGACTCCTTGAAAGAAAGATTGATCAAGGATCAAGGGTCACCATACCTCTAAGTTGAAAACCCACGATAATTGAAGAAGAAAGCACTCGAAATCTTCAACCCTAGCTCCAACTTGACCTTCTTCAATGGAGGATTGTTGAGAAAGATATTTGAGAGGAGGTGGGTTTCTTTCTTTATTCTAATTGGAGTGACTTAAATGAAAGAATTTTGGTCAAAAAGTGGCTTTATAATTGCTAGGAAAGGCAAAGAATAATAAGAACTCAACTTAGGAAAAGAATTAAGGACCCACAAAGTTAAACTTGAAAGTGTTCACTAAACCCGTCTAAACTCGTCCTTTTGGACAGTGCTTCACTATTTCGGGCATAACTTTTTACTCCAAGGTCGGAATTGGGAAAAATTGGTGGCATTAGAAAGAGGAATCAGAGACCTTTAATTGGATAGGTAAATGCCCACCTAATTCATTTTGAGCTAAAGGATATGATCATTTAATGTTGACACTTACAACTCACTAGTTCAAATGACTAGTTTCCGGACGTCACAGTCATTTCTCATCATTTCATCAAGTTCTCACTCCCAACTCACATGTGAGGCTCTAGTTTCATTAGTTAGTTTTTAGGGTCGTTACAGCTGCCATTAAAACTCATGCTTCCTGAAATCTTCACACAAGCAAAGAAAACAAAACTAAAAATTAAGTAAGTAGAACTACAACAATGAAGAACAAAATTTTTACATAACTACAAATTCTCAAATAACACCACTCCCCGGCAGCAGCTCCATTTTGATGTCTAAAGACAGAATCAACTGACACTAGTTTGGTTCAAGTGTCATACGATCGCGTGTAGTGATATCACCCAACCAAGGGTTTGGATCGTTCCGACAGGTTGTGGTTTTGAGAATTAATAGAAAAATAAAATTAATTTCTAATTAGTCATAGCTAAAAACATTTTCGAATAGAGACATACTAAATTAAAGGGGTGACGCAAGCACCAATTATCAATGGGGGTTTGTATTATGCTAATAACAAAAACAGTAAGAATATGAGAAAATGAGATAGGAAGTCGAGATTCTTGGGATTTGATAGGAATACAGGATATACTAGACATCGGGTACATGCTTTTGATGGTAGATTGTTGAACATTTTGACTAGTCTATGCTATAGTGGGGGTAAATTTTCTCTTTAGCAACTTACCCCGAATCAACTCGATTTCTCTCAAACATCGAGTTGCCGCATTAAGCACAGCCTCAGCCTTAGCCCATTCACTCTCTCAAGCTGAATGTGTGGGAAAAGGACTAGGGTTCACTCTCTAGAGCTAAACCCATGTCGACCTAATACCATCGGCTATCAATTTCGTAGTCTTAGTTTTACGACCTCTCTCTCAAGCAAGCCAAAAACACTAAGATGAAATCGTATTTGCAACTACAATCCCATTAAGTTCATACACAACTACTAAACGAAATCACATTTAAACAACAAATAAACTATCAACAAGCAAGACCCAACAGAAAATCTAACCCATATTCACAAAATAACACCCCAAGAATTGGGATTTAGCTAGACATGTAAAAGAGGTAAAAATCATTATCAATATCATTTTCCATCAACTAGGTATGAAGAAATAAGTCTTAAAACACGTCAAGAGTGAAGAATCTTAAATACCCACGTCTAATTTCTTGGAGTTGAAACCCTTTGAATCTTCAAGGTCTTAGAACAAAGTCTCCAAAACCCTCTAAAACTTAGACTCTCTCAAAAACTGTAAAAAGTTCTAATAATAATAGTGATATGATGTTAAGCTAGAAATTTAAACAAGTATTTATAATGTTTGAAAATTTGTGATGCAGCGGATCACTCGGCGCAGTAAGTTGGGATCGCCGATACACTCGGCGATCCACTTTTTGGTCGATTTCATCCCCTTCGCGCTTTGAGTCATTGGGCGATATGGTACTGCTTCGCAAAACTACTCGGCGACACGTCAACTGCTCCATTTCGTCGCCAACTTGATCTTTCCCCTTAGGGCTCAGCACACTGGAACAAAAGGCGATCTCCAGCACGATAGCGACTCGCCAACTAGGCTCGGCGATCTTCAGGCCTTCATTTCGTCGTTCTTTTTAGCCACTTTGTTACTTCTTGCCAAGTAGTGTCAATGCTTTGCCTCAAACTCTAAATACTTGAAACTTAAGGGTTTTCATCAGATATTGAGAAAAAATATGCATTTGAGGACACTAATTCTATCAAAATATAGCCCTAAACAATTTGTGCACTCATCATCCTCCACCTTCATATCCTCATCATTCCCGAACACATTTAGCATGTACCAATAAACTTGGCTCTAACCCCCTTACTCATCCCATCTCCCCACTCAACCCTTGGCTCCACAGTATGTTCTAGCAAGGCTTATTAACCTTCCCCATACAAAACCCCAACCAGAGTAATACCTAACTATAAAACTTACAATATATTGCCTCCCCAGTTATCAACGACGAGCACACTAACTACCTCTCTAAGCAACACTTAGTAACCACTGAACCCTCGATCCCCACTTACCATATCTTATTCCAGTTTAAGCTTGACCATTCACAATTCATTTAATGATGAGATATATAAAAAAAATAAGCACATCACATCGACACAATTATGCATAATTACGGTTCAGTCATCATTTCAGGAGCAATGTACAATTCCACATTGTCAATAACAATAGATATGACAATCCAATTGTCCTCTCATGGAACCCACACCCAAACTGTTAGTGTTCTGAAACGTGGTACCTGATCCAAGTTAGTGTGTTGGACGTGACACCCAATCCCATATACGTGCTGGAACTTGGCACCCGATACAAGTTAGTGTGTCGGAACGTGACACCTGATCCAATCAATGCAACCACAGTCACAATCACAACCATAAGAACATTAATTATTATCATACAATCAAGTAATAGGTTCATGGCATGTATTAATTTATACTTTGTCTTTTCATTATCATTGAAGTGACACTCTCTAATCCCCTTCATGTACACAAAACATGGAAACAACAACAACAAGTATACAATCTAAACTAGAGTCGAACATCCTCCAACCTATTCCCAATGACAATGATTCCTTCTATGATTCCCATCTTATTCAGAAATTGATAGTATATAAACAATCATCTCATTTTTGGTGCACGAAGGCATAAACATAAATCCTACCATCAATTATCAACATATTACATTGTGAACACAAATTTAAAATTACTTGATTAAACAAACCTAGCCTACCTGGGCGCCAAGCACTCGCTTAGGGATTTTAGCTTCAATCCTTGTTTTCGAACGATGAGACGATGGATTTTGACCATAAATCCACAGGTATCGACATCCATAAGCTAGAAATCTCTTTCTCCTTCCTTCTTAAGCTTAGAATAGCCTTTTGGGGTTTTCTTGGGTGATCCTCGCCTTTTTAATGTTTTTCGAAAAAGGAGAAAAAATAGTTTGCATTATTTAATTTATGTCCAATCCATTCTGCTCTGGCAGCCACTTATCCCGCTAGAGCGTCGCTGCCTTAGCGGCATCTGACCCGCTCTTGTGGGCTGAGAGGCGCAGTTTTCCCGACACTTTTCCTTTCGTAGTTAACGACGGTTTGAGTCGATACATATTTGTCATCAAATGGTACACTATCGTTCAAATAAGATGAAAGGTCGAGCCTCACAATTGCAAAAAATAGCATTGAATCCCTCTAATAAGATGAAGGACAAAACTACTTCATGCTGAGCTCAACGATTGCCAAGGAAATATCATCCTATCCACCTAAACAGGAACATTAGGCCCGAAGATTGCATTGTGCCCGAAGATTGCATGTGCCCGGTAATGCATGAGCTTGAGATTGCATTGAGCCG
The DNA here is from genome assembly GCA_029582605.1 of Solanum gracilifrons. Lineage (NCBI taxonomy): Eukaryota > Viridiplantae > Streptophyta > Magnoliopsida > Solanales > Solanaceae > Solanum > Solanum gracilifrons. Next base: position 3,900 of record JAJOOH010016332.1, read on the forward strand.
AAGATTGGATTGTGCCCGAAGATTGCTTGTTCCTAAAATTTCATTGTGCCCAAAGATTGTATGTGCCCGAAGATTGTATTGAGTTGTAGATTGCATTGTGCCCGAAGATTGTATGTGCCCGATATTGCATTGAGCCAGAGATTTCATTGAGCCCGAGATTGCATTGAGCCCAAAGATTGCATTGAGCCTGAAGATTGCATGTGCCCGAAGATTGCATATGCCTGATGTTGCATTAAGCTAGAGAACTGCATTGAGCTTGAGATTTCATTTTGCTTGAGATTGCACATGCCCGGAAATTGCATTGAGCCTGAGATTATATTGAGACCGAAAATTGCATTGAGACTGAGATTGCATTGAGCCTAATATTGCATTATTCCCGAATGCCCCCGAGATTGCATTAAACCCGAATTGCATTGTGCCTGAAGAATGCATTTAGCCCGATATTTTCATGAGCCCGACATATCGCATGAGCCCAAGAATTACATGTGTTCAAGAATTGCATGAGCCCGAGATTGCATGAGCTCGAGAATTGCATATGTATGAGAAATGCATTATGCTCGAGAATTGTATTTGCCCGATTACGTTTGTACGGAGTAAACTATCAAATCAAGTCACAAGATGCTCAAATTACATCAAAACAGATACGCTCTCTTTACTCATTATTTATATTCCGATGGTGTCATCATCCAAAGGCATCATCTCTCATGGCCTGCGGACATCGTTTCATGGCCTTATGATTTAATTTTTTCTTATCATGTTTCGAAGGCATCATCGTCCAAAGACATCATCTCTCATGGTCTGCGGACATCATTTCATGGCCTAAGGATTTACTTTATGCTTATCATGTTCCGAAGACATCCTGGTCTAAAGGAATCATGTTTCATGGCTTACAGACACCATCTTCATGGCCTAAGGATTTACTTTCTGCTTATGATCCGAAGGTGTCATAATCTAAGGGCATCATTTTCATGACCCATAGACAATATTTTCATGACCTAAAGATTTACTTTTTGTGTATGATAGGCCAGGACTTTGTAACACTCCTGATTTGAAAGAGGTAAACTAACAACTTTTCAGACCTTCCAGGTGTCATCCACAAAAGGCCAACCACTACCCGTGGTGTGGGCCACGAACCATAGGTGGGTCCATGGATGGATCCCTTAGGCATGGACCACGATGGCACCTACGGACCATAGGTGGGACCACGCCCCATGGTTCAGCGACCGTCATTTGGCCCAAAACTCTCTGACAAGGAACCACGCCTGACCAGGATGGACCGTAGGTCAGTCGATGGTCCGTTGGTTAGGGGTCCATGGGTCGGGAGCTGGCAGTTATTTTAGGGGCACATTTGACTTTTCCAGTTTTAATTAAATCAATGTGGTATCGTTATGCCTAAACCTAGACCACATTTATAAGGATTGTAGACCCCTAAACTCACTCAATTAATTCATTCTCTCGATCCCCAAAGGAAAGCCCGAAACTCCTCTAAAAATTCTCTCGATAGAAGTTGGAAGAAGAAAGAAGAAAGAGGAGATAGGTCAAGATCAAGTATCCCAATCTTCAGGTTTTTGTGGGAATTATGACTAAGGTATGATGGCTTTTCATCCATGGGATCGTTCCTCTCATGGAGTCTCCTAGAATTCCACAATTTAAGGAAGAATTACCCCAATTCTAGTTAGGGTTTCTTGAAATGTTTTGGGTTATGATGAATGTTGATCCAATAGAGTGGATCATGATTATTTATGATTGAATCGATAGATTTATATGTTCTTAGGATGAAATTACATTTACCCATGCCTATCCTATGATTTTAGGGTTGAATTGATATAGTTGGGTTTGATGACATGAGAGGGAAACTCTATGGGTTAGATATATCCTTTTAGGATTGATGAATTATAATTAGAATTGCTTGAGATTGAAGCAAATATGATGATTATAATGTCAATTGCTTTGAGAGTAGAGTCTAGACTATGAATTGTTGATTGTTGATGTTGTAGTATGAAAGGGATAGATACTTCATATAATGAATTGATAAGCATGATTGAATGAATTTGAAAGGTTTACTCACATGAATGATTCTAGGTTGAAAGGATTGGTCACCTAAAATGAATTTAGACTGAAATGTTTAATGAATAATGAGGCTAGAGGCGACTACCCATGACCTCCATGTGTTAAGGATATGAGGTGATTCCCATACTCCTTAGAATTGAACAAGAGGTGATTCCCCACATTCCTACTATGATGAGTAGACATGGAGGTGAGTACATGTGCTCCTTATAAAATGATGTGGAGGCGAGTACCCGTGTCATATGATGAGATTGTGGAGGCGAGTACCCGAAATCTAAAATAAAGTAAGGAAAGAGGCGAATACCCATTAGCCTTTATAAGCTATGCATTGACATCAATCCCCATGTCTATAACAGTAAGCATGATTAATGTGATTATGTTATTAAGATGATTTGCTTGGAGTATTGCTAGATATCCCTTCCGTGATGTAAGCCTGACTAGAGGCGGATGATCTAAGTCTCGGCTAAGGTTAAATGAGGTTACTTAAAGGAGTATTCCTCTTTCATTATGATGCTTATTATGTCTTGAGTATTCTTCTGCCTTATGTCATATGTTGACTAATGCTTATGTTATGTTGTTTATGTTAACCATCATATTTAGTACTTGGTTGTACTAATGCATACTCTTGCCTACATTCTTAACAAATATAGGGTCCGATGACATTGATTCTCACACTCGTGGCTCGCTTTGTTATTGACCAAGGAAGTGAAGTTTTGGTGAGTCCTCATTGTGTTCGAAGATGTGATCACTACTTTATTTTATGCTTTTCTTTTATGTCTTGGACTATTGTATGGGCTATGACCCAAGACTTTGTTCATGTTGTTTAGATGGTTTGAGACCCATTTTGATTTCACGTATCAGGACACTTCATCCAATTCTAACTGTCAACGATCGTTAGTCAATAATATAACCCAACTAAATGAGTTGGGATCGGATCTCACAGGGAGCGGTACGTGTTTGAGAATCAATCGAAAAGCATGAATATGTTAAAATCAGCCATAGGAATAGACATTTACGAATAAAAACATAATCCAAATCAGGGAGTGACACGAATGTCAACTAACAGTGGGGTTTTGGTTTTAAATTATCAACTACAGCAGCAGCAAATAATACAAAATAACAACAATGAGACGGGTTCTTCAGATGTGATTCGATTATAGGCTAATATAGATAAATAGGTAATTGCAATTATTAGACAACAATTGTAAGTCAGTGAATAAGCTAGACTATAGAGGGGATAGACTTTCTCTCGAACAATCTACCACGAATCCAGTCGGTTTTTCTCGATCACCAACAAGCAGCAAAATAAGAGCAGTATGTGCTTTAATCCATTCACTCTCTCGAGTTGAATGTGTGGAAAAGGGTTTAGGATTCACTCTCTTGAGATGAACCCATGACAGCCCAATACCCATAGACTATCAATCAACAATCTTGGTTTTAAAACCTCTCTCTCGCAAGCCAAAAACACGAAGGTAGAATTGCATTTGCAACTACAACCCATTAAATTAAACCACAATTACTAATTGAAATCACTTCTAAACAACATTTAGACTAACAATTAGCAATACCCATAAAATAAATCAGCTCATAATCACATAATCACACCCCAAGAATTGGGGTTTTAGCTAGACATCATAAAAAGATTAAAAAAAATTACCAAATTGTGTTTTCATCAACTGGGTAAGATTAATTTCGTCTTTACAAAGGTCTCAATTGAAAAATCTCAAAGACCCACTTCAAATTTCTCAAAAATGGAAAACTTTAGTTCTTCATAGCTAGGGAAAAATATGTCTCAATATTCTCAGTTCTCTATGAAAACTCCTACAAGATAGATGAAGAGATTCAAAGATATAAAACTAAATATTCAAAAATGTATTTATAGTTGCCAAAAATATGCTGCAAAGGACCATTCAAAGCAGTAACTTTTGCTCGCCAACCCACTCGTCAACACGCCGAGTGGGAACTTACCTCGCCGAGTTTTACAGGACCTCTAGTTAATGTGGGAGTCAAAATGGTGGACAAAATCGACATTGCCGACCTTGTTGGTGATTCAACAATTTGCTCTAGGGATCACCGAGTTTTACATACTCTAATTTCAAAATATCTTGAGTCCAAAGTCAGACCGAGTCGGGCTCGCCGACCTTTTCGGCGAGTCATCGACTGGACTTTTGGCTCGCCAATCTGCACCTTTCAAACACATTCCACACTTTAACCTGCACAATCAACACACAATTATTTCACAAACAAAAAGAAAGAAAATAAAACTTGGAATGCCTCCCAAGCAGCACCTTAGTTAACGTTGCGACACGACGCAAGTCAACGCTCAAATCTCATTCTTGGGATTGGCCATAGTCTCACTAGGCAACCGCCCTTGTTGTGTCGGGTTTAAATGAGACGAGAAATGAACCATCTCGGTCTCCAACTGTTTGATAGAGACGGAATGGGAGGTAACCGTCTAGCTAAGAGTTGACACATCTTCCTTCATATATGTCAATATCTTGTACGACCCCTCAAACTTGTTGAGGATACGAGAAAACATATCCTCCGATTGACCTCCCTCAGAATCCTTGGGATTTTGGTACTCATGGGGAGGAACATACATATCCTTCTCCCCATCCTTCCAATTGGTATTTCAATCCCTCCAATCTCTATCACAATCCTTCCAGCCTTCATCCCTGTTCCAACCTTCGTTACCACCCTGCCTTGGGTAGTTTGAACGATAGCCACCTCTTTGGTTGGCTAGGAAATTCACCTCCTCATTATACAATGCTTTGAACTTGGCTTCTTCGGATTCACACACCAAACACCTACGACATTGACACTCTGAGCACCAACTCCCATGACATTTTTAGACAAAATGTCAAGTTGTGTCATGATCTTGGCCATGTTTTGGTCCCTCTCATGGTCTTTTTCCATCTGCTTCTTGGTAAATTTAAAAGTAAGCGGGGAGACATGATCTTCACTGGTGTACCAAGCCCGGTTAATTGTGGTCATATCATCCAAAAGTAGGGCTGCTATAATGTAAGGTTGTTGCATCCAACCTTCTTGAGAAAGTTGGTCAGCAACGCCCTTGTTTACCGAATCAAGGCTCCGGTAAAACTGCAGCAACACATTGTCAGGCAAACCATGAGTTAGGCATTGCAGCACCAACTTCTTTAATCGTAGCCAAGTCTTATGAATTGGCTCACCCTCCAAACGTTTGAAGCTTTGGATTCTATCCCGAAGAGTCATCATCTTCGAAGGGGGGAAAAATCACACTTGAAATGTAGTGACAAGCTCTTTCCATGAAGTGATTGATTATCGTTGAAATTTAGCCAACCACTTACATGCTTCTCCCATTAAAGAAAACTGGAACAACCTCAACCAGACTGACTCTTGGGATATGTTTTTGAAGGAGAACGACCTGCAAACATCAACAAAATTTCTAATATGCTCCTGGGGATCCTCATGAGCCAAACCACCAAATAGCCCTTCAATTGCAAGAGCTGTAACATAGTACATGTGATATGGAACACAACGTTCCCTTCAGTTAGAGGCAAGCCAATGGCACCAATTCCACTCATAAGATGAGGATCTTTAGCATTAGGCTCATTGACATCGTTGACGTTTCCGATGTCATCTTGGTGGCCCACTTCGCTATCATTGCTTCCGTTCATACTCATACTCCCTATTTAAAACAACAACACCCAAACCAAAACTAAAAAAACGTAGATTCAACTATAACTAACAAGAACAAAATTCAACTTAACCACAAATTATCAAACAACACTACTCCCTGGCAGCGCCGCCATTTTGATTTCATGTATCAAGACACTTCATACAATTCTAAGTGTCAATGATCGTTAGTGAGTAATATAGCCCAACTAAATGAGTTGGGATCGAATCCCACATGGAGTAGTAAGTGTTTGAGAATCAATCAAAAAACATGAATATATTCAAATCAGCCATATGAATAGACATTTACGAATAAAAACATAATTCAAATAAGGGGGTGACACGAAATTCAACTAACATGGGGGTTTTGGTTTTAAATTATCAACTACATCATCAGCAAATAATACGAAATAACAATAACGATACGGGTTCTTGGGATGTGATTCGATATAGGCTAATATAGATAAATGGGTACTTGCAATTATTTGAGAATAGTTGTACAGCAGTGAATAAGCTAGACTATAGAGGGGATATACTTTCTCTCGAACAATCTACTCCAAAGCAAGTCGATTTCTCTGGAACACCAACAAACAGCAAAATAAGAACAACATGTGCTTTAATTCATTCACTCTCTCGAGCTTAATGTGTGGAAAAGGGTTTATGATTCACTCTCTCAAGCTGAACCCATGACAACCCAATACCCACAGACCATCAATCAACAATCTTGGTTTTAAAAGCTCTCTCTCGAGCAAGCAAAAAACACAAAGGTAGAATTGCATTTGCAACTATAACCCTTTAAATTAAACCACAATTACTAATTGAAATCACTTTTAAGCAGCATTTAGACTAACAATTAGCAATACCCATATACTAAATCACACCCCAAGAATTGGGGTTTAAGCTAGACATCATAAAAAGATAAAAATCGTTACCAAATTGTGTTTCCATCAACTGGGTAAGATTAATTTCGTCTTTACAAAGGTCTAAATTGAAGAATCCCAAATACCCACTTCCAATTTCTCAAAAATGAAAAAACTTCAGTTCTTCAAAGCTAAGGAAAAATATGTCTCAATATTCTCAGTTCTCTATGAAAACTCCTACAAGATAGATGAAAAGATTCAAAGATATAAAACTAAATATTCAAAAATGTATTTATAGTCGCCAAAAGTATGCTACGAAGGACCATTCGGCGTAGTAAGTCGGGCTCACCGATCAGCTCGCCGATCCGCCCTTTTGTCAGTTCCATCACCTTTTTGCTTTGGCCTTCAACGTCTCAAGTTCTATAACCTTGGGTGATACAATACTGCATCACGGAACCACTCGGCGACACGTCGACTGCTCCTTTCTCTCGCCGAGTTGATTTTCTCCTTTATGGCTTGGCACACTGGACTTTAGGTGAGATCATAGCCATTCGGCGACTCACCCAATGGACTAGGCGATCACCAGGCGTTCATTTCTTCGTTCTTTCAGCTGTTTTATTCCTTTTTGCACATTAATATCCATGCTTTGTTCTTCAATCTATATATTTGAAAATTAAGGATTTTACATCAATTATTGGCACAAAACAAGCATTTGAGGACACTAAATAAATATAAATAAACCCTAAATGAGTCCAAATTGTGGACTTATCAATGGTGTTGTTAGACTTCCGCTCGTTTTATTAAAGACTTTGATTGTATCAAAAAAATTAAATTCCCACTCATTTCTATTATTGTATGTTATGATACGCTAAGTGGCTTGTATGAGGCTTCTCAGGGTCTTATACGCCTTGTTATATCTAAGGGGTACCCTTGGGTCGTGGCAAACGTGGTACCTAGAGCAGAAGGTTTAGAATGGTTCTAGGATGTCTCAAACCACGTCTAGTAGAGTCTTGTTCATAAGTGTGAAGCACGCCACATTTAGGAATGAGAGGCTATTATATGTTTAGGAAACTTCACTTTTTCACTTTTCTAAGTCGTGCCATGGAGTTTAACTCTATAAGTCTTTCTCCTAATCTATGCTTGATGGTTTTCAGGATATGATTACTCGAAGGACTACAAGAAGGATGGAGTGAGACAATGTTGAGCAAGAATTTCCTCCTCAGGTTCCTTCCCAAGCTCTAATTGAACCATTGAATGAGAATGTAACAAATGCGGAGTTAAGATCGGCATTCCAAGTGTTGGCACAAGCCAATAGAGAGGTGGTAGTCCCCGTGAACCCAAATGTGGGTACAGTGGTGGCATGAGTGAGGGATTTTACAAGAATGAATCCTCCAGAATTTTATGGCTCCAAAGTTGAGGAAGACCCTCAAGAGTTTATCGACGAAGTCTACAAGGTACTTGTCATTATGGATGTGACTCCAGTAGAGAAGGCAGAACTAGCTACTTATCAACTTAAAGGGGTTGCTCAAATTTGGTTTAATCAGTGGAAAGAGAAAAGGTCGGTGGAAGCGGATCCCATAGAATGGGAAAGGTTCAAAAGTGCATTTCTTGACAAATTTTTCCCTCTAGATATGAGAGAGGCTAAGGTACTTGAGTTCATCAACCTTAGTCAAGTAAATATGAGTGTAAGAGAATACTCTTTGAGGTTCACTCAACTATCTAAGTATGCTCCTTCCATTGTGGTGGATTGTAGGGCTAAGATGAGTAAGTTTGTGTCGGGAGTGTCCGTCATGGTAGTCAAAGAGTGTCGCACCGCTATGCTTGTCCATGACATGGACATTTCTCGCCTTATGGTGCATGAACAACAAATTTAGGAACAAAAACTCAAGAAAAGATCTAGAGATCACATTCTAGGCCCGGTGGATGGGGTCGTTCAAGGTTTCGGCAAAAGTTCTCTAGGCAAGATTCTTCTAGTGCTCCTCCAATACCTAATAATGAACGGGTGTCTAACCCAAAACCTCAAAGAGATGGTAATAGGCCTTCTATGGCTACTTGTGCTAAATGTGAGAAAAATAATGAAGGGAAGTGTATAGTGGGTTCTAATGCTTGCTTTCGTTGTGGCAAGACGAATCACAAAATAGGTAATTGTCCTTCGGTTGCTAAGAATTATGAAGATGTTCTTCGTAGGGATCAGCCCTACGCTTCATCCGGTCTGAGTGGTTCAGGTGGGAATGCTCCTAAGCAAAACCGTTTCTATGCTCTCCAAACTAGAGGTGATCAAGAGAGTTCCTCGGATGTGGTGACTGATATGTTAAAAGTTTTACGTATAGATATGTCTACTTTACTTGATCCCGGTGCTACTTTCCTTTGTGATCCTTTATGTAGTATGAGATTTGATATGCTTCCCGATATATTGTTAGAACCTTTTTCTGTCTCTACCCCTGTTGGTGATTCGGTGGTAGCAAAAAGGGCTTATAGTAGATGTCCCATTTCCTTATCCCATAGAGTCACCTTGGTTGATTTAATAGAACTTGACATGATAGATTTTGATGTCATCTTGGGGATTGATTGGTTGCATTCCTGTTATACCTCTATTGATTGTAGGACTAGAGTAGTCAAATTTCACTTTCCAAATGAGCCTATCCTTGAGTGGAAGGGGGCAATTCTATGTCTAGAGGTCAGTGTTTTTCTTACCTAAAAGCTAGGAAAATGATTTTGAAGGGTTGTGTCTACCATATAGTGAGGGTGAGGGATGTTGAGTCCAAAACTCCTATTCTTGAGTCGGTCCTTGTTGTAAAAGAGTTTCCAGAAGTTTTCCCCGATGATTTACCCTGTATTCCTCCCAAAAGGGAAACAAACTTTGGGATTGACCTTCTCCCCGATACCCAACCTATCTCTATTCCTCCTTATAGAATTGCTCTGGAGGAACTTAAAGAGTTGAAGGATCAGTTAAAGTTTCATCCGATCAAGAATCTCTCTCTAGGGTGCTCCAGTGTTGTTTGTTAGGAAGAAATATGATTCACTCCGTATATGTATTGATTATTTCCAATTGAACAAAGTAACCATCAAGAACAAGTATCCCCTTCAAGAATAGATGACTTATTTGATCAACTCCAAGAGGCAAGTTATTTCTCTAAAATTGATCTCTGGTTGGGTTATCACCAATTGAAGGTGAAAGAGGGAGATATTCCAAAAATGGCTTTTAGAACCCGATATGATCATCATGAGTTTTTGGTTATGTCCTTTGGTTTTACTAATGCCCCGACGACGTTTATGAACTTGATGAATTGTAACACCTCAGAAATTGGTAAGTCGAACTAGAGCCTAAACGTGAGGTTTAACGTCGAGGGTTAAGGGAAAGGGCCAAGGGTTTTGGGTGAAGGCCATGGCTAGGGGGACAAGGCTGCCTAAAACTAGCCTAGCCACTGCCTACCATGATCACGAGGGTCTTCACGACCCGTGGTGGCCACCACGGATCGTGGGAAGGCTCATGGGGTTTCCTTAGCCTCTTGGGAGGTTGGAAAGCTAGGGGAGGCTACTGGTTAAGGGACTACGGGCACCACCACGAGCCATGGTCCCCTAGACAGCCGTATAGAAAGTCGTGGTCCCTGGAATGGGCTGCCTAGTTGAGGGTTATTTTGTAAATCCCTAATTAGTTAATTAATTAAAAGGATTGATTTATATTATGTTATTTCACCTATATAAACTATTTTAAGTCATAAACCACCTCATTTATCCCATTATTCCCAAAAACCCAAATCAAATCAAAAGAGTTCATCTTTTCCAAAATTTATTTCTCTAGAAGTTCCCAAAGAAGAAGAAGAAGAAGTGGGGGCTAGGGCTTGAACATCCAAGGTGTTTCTTCTCAAATTAGGGGGAAAATCCATTAAAGTTATGGTAGTCTTCATCCTTGATTAAGTTTCATTCAAGGATCCCTTTCAAACATGATTTCAAGTTTCCAAATTCCCCCAAAAAGTTAGGGTTCAATCTAAGCATGCGTTCAATTCCAAAACGTTTTCAAAGGTTTATATTTAATTAATTATGAATTAATGTTGATTTATAATGAATTTCCCCATGAACCCATGTTTCCCCCAAAATACTAAATTGGATGTTTGTGACTTTGGTTGAATGATTATGGAAGTATATTGATGGATTATGCCTAAATTGATTTAGTTTATTGAATTACATAATTATTTATGCTAAATTATAGTATTCTAGGTGTGTTGGTGAATTGTGATTCATAGCCTTGGAGGGCAGTTGATGTGGGAGTATGATGTTATGTAAATGTTTATGATTTCAATGAAAGCAATATGATCCCTATAATGCAATTATGCTATTATTGAAAGGTTATTCTCAATTAGGCACTTATAAATAATGATGATAGAATGTGAAGGGTTTCTTCAATGTAATGTATATCTTGAATTGGTAGGCTTAGGCATCCTCGTCTTGTATAAATGAAAGTATTGGTGATTGATGTACCTTGAATTGGTAGGCTTAGGAATCATCTTCTTGTGTTACTAATGTATATTGACTTAATGAACTTTGAATCAGTAGACCTAATGTTGCTAGCCCTTTCATAAATGAATGATGAAGTAATCTAGGCTATATCTTGAACTGGTAGACCTAATGTTGGTTTCCCTTCATGATGAGTCTAGGAACTAATGTAATGATGAACCTTGAATCGGTAGACCTAATGGTGGTGGCCCTTTCTTGAGGATTCAATGAGCTATCCTAATAATGTACCTTGAATCGGTAAACCTAATGGTGGTGGCCCTTTCATGTGCAATGTACTTTGGGTCGGTAGACCTAATGTTGGTAGCCCTCTTAAGTACAATAATGCTAATGTGAATGAACTACTCTATGGAAATGGAGGCTAAGTACTGAGTGGAAATTGGGAGTTTTATCCCAAGATATTAGCATTCCTACTTGGAAGTGGAAAGATTTGAATATGGACTTTATAGTGGGATTGCCACGTACTCGACATCAATATGATTCAATTTAGGTCATAGTAAACCAAATGACGAAGTCGGCCCATTTCATTCCCATCAAGGTTTCCTATATGACAGAAGATTATGCTAAGTTATATTTGAGACAGATGATAAGGTTGCATGGAGTACCCTTGTCCATTATCTCCGATAGAGGTACTCAGTTTAGTTCATAGTTTTGGAAGTCCTTCCAAAAGGATCTTGGCACTATAGTTAAGCTTAACACAACTTTTCACCCCCAAACCGATGGGCAAGCAGAAAGAACAATCCAAACATTGGAAGACATGTTGAAGGCTTGTGTAATAGATTTCAAGAAAAATTGGGATGACCATTTTCTCTTGATAGAATTTGCCTATAATATTAGCTACCATTCAAGTATTGGTATGGCTCCGTTTGAGGCTCTTTATGGTAGGAAGTGTAGATCTCCTATAGGATGGTTTGAGATGGGTGAGGTTGCTTTGATAGGACCCGAGTTAGTTCATGAGGCTATTGAGAAGATTCGACTCATTAAAGAGAGGTTGAGAACGGCCCAAAGTCGACAAAAGTCTTATACTGATGTTAAAAGGAGAGACCTTGAATTTGATGTGAATGATCGGGTTTACTTGAAAATCTCACCCATGAAGGGTGTAATGAGGTTTGGTAAGATAAGGAAACTTAGTCCCCATTTTGTAGGACCATTTCAAATTTTGAGACGTATTGGTAAGGTTGCATATGAGCTTGATTTGCCAAATGAGTTGGCATCGGTTCATCCGGTTTTCCATGTCTCTATGTTTAAAAAGTGTGTTGGATATCCGCATCCATAGTCATCCTTGAAGGGTTGGAAGTGAAAGAGAACATTTCTTATGAAGAAGTTTCGGTTGAGATCATAGACCAGATATCTAAGAGATTAAGGAACAAAGAGGTTGCTTCCGTTAAGGTGTTATGAAGAAACCACCTAGTCGAGGCCGATACGATGTCCCGATATCCTCATCCTTTTCCTCCTATTCTATCTTGAGGTAATGAGTTCCTCTTTATTTGCTTTTGTTTTAAGTCATGTGTGTTTTATGTATTTTCATGATTTCCTTAAATTGCATGTTCATGAAAAAGCTTAAGTTTTGAGCGAAATGGCTTTTATGATGCATTTTCATCATGTTGTTGGATATTGAGTATGAGTTGTTTATAGACTTCATGAGATGAGTTGTAGAACATGCCTTGACTTGGAGTGGAGGTTCTCTCCTCGAATTTGTGCTTTGAATATAAATTGCATTTAGGCTCCATGAGATTTTGTTGAGCATTGCTTTTGAGTTTGGAGATGGTAGTCCCTCCTTAAGTATAAGAAATCTGAAAATTTCATGCATATTTGGTTGATTAGATGTAGTTCCTTCTCTCTTATGGTGCATTGAGTATGTTGAGCTTGGAGTTGAGGTTTCCTCCTCTTTTGTGTGCATTTGGATAAGTTGCATGCATGATGGCTGCTACTCTTGAGTCTTTTTGTTTAGAAATGTGCCTAGAATCTCATTCGAGAACAAATGATTCCAAGGGGGAGATAATGTATCACCCCGAATTCGAAAGGGGTAAAGTATTAACTTTTTAGACTTTCCAGGTGTCATCCACGAAGGACCAACCACGGCCCGTGGTGTGGGCCACGAACCGTAGGTGGGTCTGTGGATAGACCCCTTACAAAAGGTCCAAGCATAGACAAGGGTGGAACCTACAGACCGTATTGTGGGACCACACGACGTGGTCCAGCGGCCATCATTTTTCCCAAAATTCATTGACAAGGAACCACGACTGACCAGGACGGACCGTAGGCTAGTCGATGGTCCATTGGTCGGGGGTCCGTGGGTTGGGAGTTGATAGTTATTTTAGGGGCACATAGGTCTTTTCCGAATTTAATTAAATCAATGTGGTGTTATTTTGCCTAAACCTAGACCATTTATGTAAGGATTTTAGACCCATATACTCACTGAATTAAGTCATTCTCTCAATTCCCAAAAGAAAATCCAAAATTCCTCTAAAAATTCTCTCTCTAGAAATTGGAAGAAGAATGAAGAAATTGGAGCTAGGTCAAGATCAAGTCTCTCAATATTCAATATTTTGTGGGCATTATGACTAAGGTATGATGTCTTTTTATCTGTGGGATCCTTCCTCCCATGGAGTCCCTTAGAATTCCACAATTTGAAGAAGAATTTCCCCAATTCTAGTTAGGGTTTCTTCCAATGTTGTGGGTTATGATGAATGGTTATCCAATTGAGTGGATTATGATTGTTTATGATTGAATTGATAGATTTACATGTTTTTAGGATGAAATTACATTTACCCATGCCTATCCCATAATTTTAGGGTTGAATTAATATAGTTGGGCTTGATGCCATGAGAAGGAAACTCTATGGGTTAGATATATCCTTATAGGATTGATTAATTATGATTAGAATTGCTTGAGATTGAAGCATATATGATGAATATAATGTTAATTGCTTTAAGAGTAAAGCCTAGATTATGAATTCTTAGTTGTTGATGTAGTAGTATGGAAGGGATACTTCCTATAATGAATTGATAAGCATGATTAAATTAATGTGAAAGGTTTACTCACATGAATGATTGTAGGTTGAAAGGATTGCTCACCTAAAATGAATCTAGACTAAAATGCTTAATGAATGATGACGTTAGAGGCGACTACCCATGACCTCCATGTGTTAAGGATATGAGGCAATTCTCATAATCCTTAGAATTGAACAAGAGGTGATTCCCCATGTTCCTACTATGATGAATGGACATGGAGGCGAGTACCCGTGTCATATGATGAGATTGTAGAGGCGACTACCCATGACCTCCGTGTGTTAAGGATATGAGGCAATTCTCATAATCCTTAGAATTGAACAAGAGGTGATTCCCCACGTTCCTACTATGATGAATGGACATGGAGGTGAGTACCCGTGTCATATGATGAGATTGTAGAGGCGAGTACCCACGATCTAAAAGTAAGTAAGGCAAGAGGCGAATACCCATTAGCCTTTATAAGCTAGGCATTGACACGAATCCCCATGTCTTTAAAAGTAAGCATGACTAATGTGATTATGTTATGAAGAGGTTTTGCTTGGAGTGTTGTTAGATATGTCTTTCATGATATAAGCTTGACTAGAGGCGGATAACCTAAGTCTCGGCTAAGGTTAAGTGAGGTTACTTAAGGGAGTATTCTTCTTTCATTATGATGCTTATTATGTCTTGATTATGCTTATGTCTATGTCTTATTTTGACTAATGCTTATGTTATTTTGTTTATGCTAGCCATCATATTTAGTACTTGATTGTACTAACGCATACTCTTGCCTACATTCTTATCAAATGTAGGGTCTGGCGATATTGATTCTCACACTCTTGGCTAGCTTCATTGTTGACCAAGGAAGTGAAGTTTCGGTGAGTCCTCATTGTGTTCGAGGATGTGATCACCACTTTATTTTATGCTTTTCTTTTATGTCTTTGACTATTGTATGGGTTGTGACCCAAGACTTTATTCATGTTGTAATAGCATTTCCTTAATGTTCCTCCAAATCTTTTAAATTTCAGCCTATTTTGTTCTAATTACTTTCAATTCTAGTCACTTCAATTCAACTTTTTTTTCGATTATAACCACTTGATGATTGCAATTTTAGCCTACTTATCTCAATTTTTAAGTTTTCAAATTCTAATTCAATCTCATCTGTCCATCCCGTTTATCAAAACCAAATGTAATCTCAGTCGTTCGTTGCAATTAAACAAATGGTCAAGATTTGTTGACCCTCTCTTTCATATTTTAAACTACCAAAAGAAACCCTAACTATTTCATTTTTTTCTCATGTTTTTGAAGAGGGGAGTAGCACCGCTGCTCTCTCTCTCCTCTCTTCCTCGCTTCGGCGAGGCCAGCAGCCACTGGCCGCCTCTGATTTTCTCTTCTCTCTTCTCCGGCAAGCGGTGTTGGTCAGCAATAACTCCAATGAGGCAGCAGCTGCCTCCTCCCTCTCGTCTCTCCGGCCAGCAAACACCGGACAATCAGCAGTAGCAGCGAGGCAGCGAGGAAGTAACAACTTCGGCGAAACAGCGAGCACTGGCGAATCCACCTGCAACAATAATTCTGAGCAGCAGCTTGGTGAAATGAGTAGCAACAACGAGAGCCAGTGAGACCCTCGCGTCCCCACTTCTCGCTTCTATCCGGTAAGGTCGATTGCCAACAACAACTCCGACCAAACGAGGCAAGCAAGATCGACTATTAGCCACAGTTACAAGGATCGTGTTTGCCTATTGCAATTTCAGTAAGAAGATTTGGATATGCCTCTCTATTTTCATAAGATCTGTTCGGGTATGTTCCTTCTCACCGAATTACTACTAGTCTATTCATTTGTTCGGAAATTGCTTAGTTTCATAATTTAACTAAGTCATTACTGATTCTTTTGTGATTTAAGTCTAAGCATCTTGTTGTCAATTGATTCACTGGCTCCTCCTCTTCTCATATATTGGCTTTCAATTTCAAAATGACTCGGGTGAACTGCTCTTTTTGAGACTAATATGTTCAAATATTGTATTGTGAGATATTAATGTCTACCTTTTAATTCGCCTACTTTTACTTTGATTATTTTTGTTAATATGGATACTTACTTGTTTCACTTCGTTAATCATCTCTCGCTCATTAGCGCTTTGTATAAGTTTAAATATGGTTTATTTGTTTGTTGGTTGCAATGTTTTATTTTGGATTGATTGTGATGCTTGATTTTAGCATGGCTAATTGATTCTTACTATTAAATTTAGATGTATTGTTATTTGTTTTCCTATGGTGGTGGATTTGTGAATTGATTCCGCGTATAGGTCTTAACATTTATATTTCATACCAATTTCTATTTTGTATTTTTATAATAAACTATTATAATATGTGAGCATGAATATCTGACTATAATAATAATTATCGTCTGCTTGCTTGAATATGTCAATTTATAGTTGTGATAAATTATTCTTTCCCTGCCTGATTTACATGTTGTGTGTAATTAATTTGTTTTACCTTAATTAGAGTTGAGCAGATTCCGTACTGGTTTATTAATGGTAAAAAAAATAAAAAAAAGTCTAATTTGGCTTCCTTCTTAATAAGTAAAGTTGATTCTTGATTGGTTTTATTTTGTTCTTTTTCTTATTGTGGTGTCTTGTTTTGCTATATAAATCAAGGCCCCTTTCATTAGTTTGACAGGCTTTAACACTTTGAACAAAAAAACAACTAATACTCTCTACTCAAAATGAAATTAAAATTTGGTGAACATTTTAAGAGGTGCCTTCTTTATTTGATTTTGCTTTGTTCGGATCAATCATTGGATTAAGAGTACTTCATTGCTGATAAATATTATGCTTTAACTGGTTAGCTGTTCTTCCATTAGTTTAATCTTCGTTCCACATTATTTTGAATATTGTTGTGTGCTTATAAAAGGAAGCATCTGGGTTAGTTTTCGTTCTTCCCTCTGTCTATGTCTGATAATATATTTGGTGTTATTCTTTATTTGTTTTGAATTCTTATGTGTGTTTCCTATATATAAAAGTAATTGATTGCTATGAATAATTTTGTCATTATATGTTTGTGTGTGTGTGTTATATTATCCCTTTTAGCAGGTTTTGAACTTGTGGTTCAAGAGGTTTGAAGAGTCGACTGGGAGGGATATCGGATTTGATTTTAGTTTAAAGGTGAAACTCATAAATAGGTCCCTAAACTTGTTGGGTTTTTCCCTCAGGAACCTCAACTACGCCATTTTCCTATTGAATCCTTGAACCACCCCTATTTTGTTCCTTTCAAACACTATGGGTTGATGTGGCACAAAATGTGATCTCACGTTGCTTAAACGCGTGAAGACGTTTTGAAGGCGCTAATGTGGATTCATGAACCACCCACCAACGCTCTTTTTCTCCTTTTAACCCTAATTTCTCCCCTTTTTCTCTTATTTCTCCTCTTTTCTTTCTCTTCATCATTAAGTTGGAGCTGTTCATCAGAATATATCTCTCCTTCATTGATTTCTTCTTAATCATCAAGTTCCAATGTCGAAGCTATCTTGTTCATCGATTTCTTCTTCTTCAAGTCAGAAGTGTTTTGGGGGAAAATGAAGGCGCTTTAGGTTTTTAGATTTGGGAAATGATTATGTGGCACTGACGTGTAAATGGATTGAAGTTTGATTGATTGCAATTTCCATGTGGGAAAGGTGGATCTCACGCGCACAATCAACAAAAAATATTTATGAAAGTTTTGTGCCACATCAGCCCACAGTGTTTAAAAGGAACACATTATGGGTGGATCCACGATTAAATTAGAAAAAATACTGTATAGAAGTTTTGTGCCAAATCCCCAACATGTTTAGGAATCTGTATTATGTGTTTGGCCTTGTTTAAATTAGATTTGTTTACTGTATTAGTATTTTTTTTACTTTTATTCCCATTTTGGTTTGTAATTTGTATAAACTCCTAACTCTAACTCTATTTATGAAATGACTTGGGGAATCACTTAAGGAGGGAGGAGAATTACGTGTTAATTGTTTATTTACCACAATTTATTTGTGCTAGAAAGCATGCCTATAGGACTATGATTATTGTTTGTTCATATCTAGCAATTTCACATCAGATCTGATCATGCTAAATATAAATGGATTTATTTTTGACGTTCATTAACCAAGTTAACCACTTACTACAACTTGTTTCTAAAATTTGGTCATTTGGTTAAGTACTAACTTTTTTGTCCCTTGCATCTAGGTATCTAATAAAATAATTCATAAATTGTTCACAATTGTTTTTTTTTATTTTTGAATGTGTCCTTGCTCAAATTATTTTAGGTTTTACCAATAGTTTAGTATGTTCAAAGTTATATATCATGCCTATAGAATTTTAATTAAATCTCTCTTGTATTTTGGGTGTAGAAATTTTGCCTATAGGTTGTTGATATTGGTTTTACCTTATTCTGCACTTAGAAATCATGCATATAGGACTCACTAAGTAAGTTCAATCTTAATTAATAAGATTAAATAATTTCAAAATGTTTACTCCTAATAAAATAACATGTAATAAAAATGTACTGCTTTTGAATATTATTTCCAGCATGCTAAAACTGTTTTAAATACCTGCTGCCCGATTATATCCTGTTTGTAATTAATTTCTACATTCTGAATACTGTCTGCCACTTAAAATAAACAATTGAACTTTTAGCATGCTACTGCATTAATAATATAATTCGTTGCTCCATTAGTAAATTATTTTCTATTTTGTAACTATATGTTTTCTGGCCATTTTTAAACAAATCCTATGACATAATCATTTTGTTTATATTTCTCTTTGTCAAAGTCATGGTTTAACTCTGTTTTCAAAATTTGGATTGGACATGACCTTTTATTAAAATTATATATAAATACTATCTCCTAACTAGTAACATCCCGCCTTAGAAGGAATCAGAAATATAAAGTAGTCATTTTTGGAAATATTGGCAAGATATGTTGAGTATGAGTTTGGTCAACTTCAAACGACCATAACTTTCAGTACAAGATGAGTTATGTGGGCTATAAGTTATCAAATGAAAGGTATTTGAATTATCTTTCCAACGCCGCCGAGTTTGTAATTTTCAAGCTCGTATGAGGGAGATATGCTCGTTTGAATTTGGGCTGTCCAGTTAAGGAAAGTTACCCAGATTTAAGAGGGGTATTTAGGTCTTTTCATTGCCTAATTAAGTTATTTCATTTTTAGTAATTTATTTAGGGTCTAAACTAATTTGGTTCAGTTTACGTACTCCAAATTAACTCTAGGGCTTTGACAGAAGAGAAAAGAGGAGAAAAGCCAGGGTTTCGTCGCGTTCTTGAGATTTCGCTTGCGGATTTCTCCAAGGGTTAATCCCTACTAGGTATGTGAGATCACATAGCAGTGGATTCTTTCACCCACGCGCCAATCATGATTAAATTCAAAATATTTACATTCTTGAAAGTAGAGTATATGAGTTCTTGGTGAATTTTGTTGTAGCTTTGTTTGATTCTTGATTGATGGGTTTTAGAGGAGTTCTTGAGATGATTTGATGTAATTTAAGGTTGTTTTTTAGTAGATTCTTGTATACTTTGGTTCGGTATTCAAATCTAAGTGTTTGGGAAAGAAACCAATCGAATCTAAATGATTTAGGGTTGAAAAACGAACAAGAAAATTCATGGATTTTATAGGTAGGGGGCTAGCGCACCACGCCACTCAGTGTGTGTCCCAATCGAAGGGTACCTCCTATATGTAACAATGCACATAGAACCCCGAAAGGCTCCATTTAAGTCACTTATCATATCATAACATAAGTAATAGAACAACAAGAGTAAAAACGCATTTCTAGTCCAAAATTTTCATAAAGGTAAGCGGAAGTCTAGACTTGTCTCAATTAGCCATCTATTACAATACTTGAATCAAAATAGGGTCTCAGCCCTTACAACATAATCCAGAAATGAAATACAAGAATGAAACTACAATGATAATATCCGTCCTCAAATCATGAGGACTCACCATAAGCAAGGAGAATCGAACAAATCCAAGCTCTAGCAACAATAAACTGAACCCTACACTTGGGAAAATGTAGGAAAATAGGAGTTAGTACAAAGTTGCAGTAAGTATGATAGTCAGGCACAAATCATGAAAACATGCTAAAAGGGACTTTTTAGTTGAATGTATGCAATTTACTAAGTTAAAGCATCATTTGAAGATAATGGAAAAAGCATAAGTCATAAGTATTTTCATTACATGGTTCATCATAGCATAAAAGAGACATACCATAAATACCCTCAAAGAATATTTGTGCAATGCATGAATAAGATCCCATAATCCCACCAATGCTAAGAAAAGCTTCTCGAGTAACCATAGTTCATAATTCATATTCTTTTCATAGTGGGAATAACCCTTAACCGACATATATAGACCATGTGAGCTTAACATGGAATCATGTGTTACCCACACAGAAAAGGGTTGTCCTACTTGTTGTAACACTTCGGAAATCTAACGACCTAAGCAAGAGCCTAAATGATGACTAATGACTTAATGAGAGTAGAAATGATGTTTCAAGACTTAAATCTAAAGTAACTAAATTGGTAAGAAAGTGTTAGTGCTTAAACGTCAAGAAACGACCACGACGTCCGAAAACTAGTGCATTGAACTAGTGAGGTGCTAGGTCTTGTGACTTGACTTTAGAGTGTCGTAGGTGGACTAAAGTTTCAAAAAGGGTTTAAAAATGTAAGATTTCATGTTTAGGGTCCAAACGTTCGGGTACGACTCCCCAAGGATCACCCAAGGGGTCCTTGAGGAGGACCCAAACTTAGAACCAAAAAGAAAGAAGAAGCTGTCCAAAACAGGTTGGACTCACGAGGGGAAAACCACGAGGTGCAGGTTGAATCACGCCCTCAGTCCACGCTTAGAATCCTCCAAGTGGCCTCCAAATCAACCCCCTCAGTCCCTAACCACGAGCATGCAGTACGGTCTGTAGACCAAATCACACTTCATGGAAGGGTCTCGTGAGTTGAGACTTAGTCTCCTCACCAAGACCCTTGTTTGCACCCTCTCAGTACCAAACCATGAGTGGCCAGCACGTCCCGTGGTTCAAACTACACCCCATGGGCGGGAACTCGTGGATGGCACTCGAGCTCACTGCCTCCACACGGTTTAAGTAGGGGTAGTTTAGTAATTTACTAATTAATTGCTTATGGGTTAAAAACGTTTATAAATAGTTATATTAGGTACTTTAGGGTATTATTAAGGGATAGAAAGTCTTCCACCTTATAAATCCAAAATCACAAAAATCAAAACCCACTTCTCTCTAAACTCTCTCTCTCTAAAGACTCTAGAAGAAGAAGATTACATTGGAGCTAGGGTTTCAAGGTTTCTTCCCAAATTTCTTGGAGTTTCTCCATTGATTCTCAAGGAATCAACTAAGGTATGGTTTCTCTTTACTCTTGGGATCTTTTCCCCAAGAGGCCCTCTCACAAGAATTGGATTTCAAAGTTTCCCAAATTCTAGGTTTTCTCTCAATTTCGTGGGTCACTTTCCAAATATGTTTTCTTTGATTTATAATGATTAATTATGGTTGTATATTACGGTTTGCGGATGAATTAATGTAGTGTTGTTGGTTTTGAACAAATCCCCATAAGACCCATGAATTCCCCTTCTTTCTCACTTTAAACCCTAGTATGACTTTCATGGTGAATTAAGGATGAGAATCTAATATGTAATTATGGAATTCATTATGGTATTATGATGTTGCTCTATATGACGAATGATTATCATTGATTTAGGGTTGAATCTCGATGTGATCCTTGAAGGCCATGAAGGAATATTGTTGAATTGATGAATGCTTATATATTGAATTGTTGATCCACTTATGGTGGAGGTGCTACTTGATTATGAATGGTAGTGATTAAGTTACGTTTTCTCTTCCCTACAACCCCAAATTGTTGACAACTATGCTATGATATGAACATGAGTGTTAAGCTATGATTATGGTAGTGTTGGTATGATGAATAGAAGGTAAATCTCATGAACACTATATGACTATGCTATGAATGAACATTGTTATATGTTGATGGTCCTATGATGAAAGGTTATTCTTATCTTAGAACTTGTGAGCTATATGGTGAATGATGGGTTGAATCCCTAATGCATTCCTTATTGAATTAATGTGTAAGTAAAGGCCTAATATTACTTTAAAAGGGAACTATTCTTAGCACCGAGTAAACATAAATATGAGATGAAAGCTTTTACGTTTAGCAAGTCCGGCTTCCCATATGGGTTCCTTTTACGTTTAGCAAGTTTGGGTTTTCAAAATATATATGTTGTCTCATGAGATGGAAACCTTCTACGTTTAGCATGTCCGGGTTTCTAGTAGCAATCTCCTTGTTCCTTAACTATGTTTGCTCACATATGTATTAGCTAGTGGATCCACCTAGATACTATTATGTCAGTTCTACCTTGGCAAGTTGAACACTCTCTTTTCGGTGTGGGAGTAAAACACCGAATTCCATGAAGCTCACATGGTCTATGTCAGTTATTGCTAATATCCCTATGTTTTAAGAAGATGATCTAATGTATGAATACGACTTATGTAAATGACTTATGAACTCTAACTAGGAATACTTGAGGGATACTACTTAGTATAGGTGAGGGTATGGGACTTTACCTATGCATTGCACAAGTGGGTTCTTTGAGGAGTTCTTGTGTGAGTCCTTCATATATGGTAAGGTATGAATTATGTTAAGGTTGGTTTCACTTATTATGATGTTTATTATGTATGTGACTATACTTGTGTCTTCTTGATAGCTTTACTTAGTACATATGGGGGTATGGGACTTCATATGTACATTGCACAAGTGAACTTGAAAGGGGTCATGGGTGGTGTCTTATGATGATGTAATGTAAATGGAACTCAAGTATGTAAGGTATAGGTTATGACTTATTGTTATGATCATGAATGTCTTTTATCTTGTAATGTGGATTGGCTAAATGTTCCTTGAATATGCATTATGGCTTCTAACTTGAAATAACATGTTTTCAACTAAAGGTCCCTTTTTGCATGATTTAAATGGTTTTAATTGCATGGCTTCCATACTTAGTACAATTAATTATGCTAACCCATATTTATTCTTTCTTCTACTAAGTGTAGGTTCCGGGAAGTGATTGTGCTACTAAGAGACTCAAGCTTGGATTTAGACTCTCTCCAAGACTTTTTGGTATGTCCTCAAGTTTCGGGGACACACACACCATGACACTTATGTTCCTTATATTGTAATAGACTTCCTATGTACTTGTCATTTTGAGACAATTCTATTGTAAAGGGCTATGGTCCCTATTCGAGATTCTTATGTGTACTTAGATGGTTTCATTGAGATGATGATGTCTAGACATTCTACGTTCTATTTTCTATTATGAGACACTTTGACATTGATGTTGAAAAGCTTTTAAAATTCCGCGTTATTCAATGTCTATATGCAATGACGAATATGCTAAGGGCTTGTATAAGACCCCTTCAGGGTCAAATACGGCGTGTTACGCCTAGGGGGTGCTCTCGGGGTGTGACACTTGCCTAAGGTAAGACCTTCTTGTTTTAGATTTTAGGTGGATCCACTAGCTAAATATCCTACGGGGGCACGTAGTTATGGGATAAGGAGGTTGTTACTAGCCCGCCCTTTCTAGTGGGGGAGCTTCCATCTCAAGAGATTGCTTCTAGAAACCCGGCCTTTCTCACAGATAGCTTCCATCTCAGAGTCAATATACACTCAGTGGTAAGCATTTGTCCCACGAAGTACTCATTAAGTCATAACTTGTTTCATTAGGATAGATCATTAGATCATGTGTGAGAATAACCTTTCACCGTCCATGTCCACATATAATATTGGATTCAATTAGGTGAGAATTGCCTTTCAACCTAGAATCTCCATTATGTGAGAAAAACCTATCACATTATGTTCATTATGTGTTCATGAGAATAGCCTTTCAATCAACACAACACCATCATCATAATCATGGACACTTCACTCTCAAAGTGTTCTTATTGAATATACATAAATCTCATAATCATACATAATTCTCATACTTTTCCCTTCAAGGACCATAAATCATATTCAATCAACACATCTAGAATGACTACATTTGACATGGATAATAACATGATTCAAATAGTTCAATTACTACAAGCATAATCTCATAATATCCTTCTTTCATCAATTCATCCACATCACAAGTCATAAATGGGAAATATGGGGATTTCATGGATTCTTGGGTATTTCAACATACAAACCATAATAAATAATCAATTCAATCATAATATAATATAATTAAATAATTAGAATCATTTTTTAAAGGAATCCATGATTTGGAGTAAAACCCTAGCTTTTGGGGAATTACTAGTTTTGAAATTGAGTTTGGAGGGACTCCATGGATGAAGAATATCCATGGATGAAGGACTATCATACCTTAGCAATGAAATTGAGTATAAAATCTTTCTCCTTCAACCCTAGATTCATCTTCTTTCTTCTTCTTCCTTGGAGTTCTAGAGAGAATTTTTGGAGAGGGTTTGGATCTTTTTTGGGATTTAGAATTATGAGGAAGATGACTTTATTTGGGAACTTAAAAACCTTATATAGTTAGTCTAATTTAGTGTAAAACGACATCACTTAATATTAACTAAAACCGAAAAACCCCAAAGTGCCCCTACACTTAACTGTCAAAATGCAGTTTCAAGCCTCACCAACGACCCCACGACCACGGTCTGTGGGCGGACTCATGTGGTGTGCTATCAATCCGTGGTCTGGTCAGAGAGTTTCAACCATCCACGCCCCCTGACCTATGGACGATGGACCCACCCACGAGGCGTGTGTCCTGGTCTCGTGGGTCACTACCTCAGATGGCCTCCATGGTGCCCACCTACGAAACTGACCCACGTGGCGTGGAAGGGCCTACGGGACGTAGGTCCCCTTCGTGGATCACTGTCCATGCAACATTTTTGGGTCCTCCTCAAGGACCTATTGTTGGTCCTTGGGGGTCGTACCTTGACGTTCTAACACGAAACCCTATATTTTTAGGGACAAAGAGGTACGTTTATGACTCTAACCCTCATGTTAAGCTCTAGTTTAGCCTACTAGTTTCCAAAGTGTTACAATATCTCCCTCCTGGGAGCATTCATCCTCGAATGACAATCTAGCTAGACACCTTGGGGAAGTAAAGACTCAAAACTAGCAGCCCATCATGCATTTATCTATAGAGAATATAATTAATTCTATCTTAGGGTCTTCTTCTTTTGTGTATTCTAATTTTTGTGTAATCTTTTCACTTCCTTTTATCCATTCTGTTGTTTTTCGTTTTTTGTTATTTACTCTTTTTGCTCCTATTTTTTGTTTACACGGTGTTATGAACCACCAGTG
>JAJOOH010016333.1:0-14659 GCA_029582605.1 Solanum gracilifrons
CAGCACTCCCTATTAAGAATTTTTTCAAATCCAAAATTTGAACTCAAGACCTCTATTTAAGGGATAAACAGTCTCATCCACCGCACCACATCGAAGTGTATGGGAACAATTTCATCATTAGGTAAAAAGTGGTACTTACTCATATTAGTTATACTAATCCTAACTTAAAAGCTACCAAATCCATCTAGTTCTCATTATACACTATATATACTCATACAATTTATCTCAATTTCATCACTACTAACCAACCTTCTTTACATACAAAAATTTCTACTATAACAAGTCTTTATTAGAATTTGAGTCATGGCTAAAATATTGAGTTTATTCATCATAGTCACATCTATTCTTGCTTTTGCACCAATATTATGTTTATCTAGCAAGACCAATTATTATGGTTACCTATATCCACAATTTTATGATTGGTCATGCCCAAATGCAAAAGAAATTGTCAAGTCTGTTGTTGCTAAAGCTGTAGCTAGAGAAGCTCGAATGGCCGCCTCTTTGCTTAGGCTTCATTTCCACGATTGCTTTGTCAAGGTAAATCATTTTTAGTCTCTTGGAAAGTGTAGGTGTTTGTTTTTACTTTCTAAAAAATAAAAGTGTTTAGCCTAAATATATAAGCTGGTCAAATTATGTTATAAATATTTTTACATATTTGATATATAAGTCGGTCATTCTCAATTTATGACTTTTCAACTTATAAATATTTTAAATTTGACTAATTCTTTTTATTATTTTATCAGTTATTTACAATCAGTTAACTCAGACGGATTAACTAACTATATGTTTTTTTATTTTATGATCATGTAGGGGTGTGATGCATCATTGCTTCTAGATAGCAGTGGAACAATAATAAGTGAAAAATTATCAAACACCAATAGAAATTCAGCACGTGGATTTGAAGTAATTGATGAAATTAAATCTGCACTTGAAATGGAATGCCCTCAAACTGTCTCTTGTGCTGATATATTGGCACTTGCTGCAAGGGATTCTACTGTTCTAGTAAGTACAACTAATTTAAGCCTAACCTAAAGATTTCAATTTCCGATGAACTCAATAACTTTTTGTTTAGATTTTATTTTTGTATTAGAAAATCTTTTGTGTATGCATAAATATATAATTGTGAATTCAGTAATTAAGACGAGCTATGAATTCGTGGTAAGTTCAAAAATCATAAACCTAGGGGTTGTTCAGTTAGTGGGACAAAGAATAACGATTCATGCGAGATAAAATATGAGATTATTTTACTCTCGTTGATGAGTATTAATTAGTCTTGAAATACATTTTGTATTAAAATGGTGAGATTAACTATTCCGTATAAAAAATGAAATATCTAATCTCATAAAATATCTTTGTGTATTCAATTTCAATCAAGTTAAAAAAGAAAAGTTATATATCCTATATAATTTAGTTGGTTAGTTACCATTTTGACAAGATTATGAGATAATTCTGATTTTATAGATTTACTTATAATTACTTTAATCTTATTGTATAACTATTTTTTAATTTATATTATTAGTATATAAAACTTAAACTCGATTATTATTTATGCAGGCTGGTGGACCAAGCTGGGAGGTTCCATTAGGAAGAAGAGACTCAAGAGATGCTAGCATAAGTGGCTCCAACAATAACATTCCTGCTCCAAACAACACATTTAATACAATCCTCACTAAATTCAACTTAAAAGGGCTTGATCTTTATGACCTTGTTGCTTTATCTGGTAAAATTTACTCTATTAGTTTAACGTTTATATATCTAAAAGATAATTACAAATAAAGTGAGTAATTTATATCGGAAAATTGGTATAACTTTATACCATATCCAATGTGAAATAAAACTTTAAAGGATTATTTATTCTTGGATAAAACAAGTTAAACAACAAAACTTCCCTTCTATCAAAGCCCTTACAACTTTCAATTATGATCAAGGTTAAAATTGGAATTCAAAATTTTTTACAATATAAAATCAAACATATATTTTAGATTATATAATGTATAACCTAGTTATCACATTTAAAGAAATCATCATAAATGTTAAATAATCCATAAATTATTAGTATGTATAACAATCCCTTATATAATATAGTTCACAAACCAAATAACCTTTTTAGTATAATTTTGTTTTACTTTCTATATATAAGTTAAATCTTTATTAGATTTTAACTAGACTAGTTATCATATCTAGGGCAGAGCTAGGTAGAATGAACCTCTTCAACAATTTTTTATTTTTTTTTATAGTTAGTTAAAAATATTTTTTGAATGTTAAGAGAGGACAATTACCTCTTGTTTCTGCTTCTCTTTCTTTGCTTCGGGGGAAAGAGGTCCTACGATAGGTAATAACAGGCACAAACAAGTTTTATGTATATATAGTACATGTTAAACCCCTTTTGACTTTTTCGTGTGTTTACTTCTTCATATTTTAAACCTCAATTTAGTAAAAATCCTGACTCGAAAATTGTTGTGTAGGGAGCCACACCATTGGAAATGCAAGATGCACTAGCTTCAAGCAAAGACTCTACAATCAATCAGGAAATAATTTACCAGATTATACACTTGACCAATCATATGCTGCACAATTGAGCACTATGTGTCCAAAATTTGGTGGTGACCAAAATTTATTTTTCTTGGATTATGTCACACCAACAAAATTTGATAACAATTACTACAAGAACTTGTTGGCTTCAAGGGGTTTATTGAATTCAG
The DNA here is from genome assembly GCA_029582605.1 of Solanum gracilifrons. NCBI lineage: Eukaryota > Viridiplantae > Streptophyta > Magnoliopsida > Solanales > Solanaceae > Solanum > Solanum gracilifrons. The sequence goes on from JAJOOH010016333.1 coordinate 2,703, forward strand.
ATCAAATTCTTGTGACAAAGAATCAAGCAACATTAGAATTGGTGAAATTGTATGCTGAAAATAATGAGATTTTTTTCGAGCATTTTGCAAAATCTATGGTTAAAATGGGAAATATTTCACCTTTAACTGGATACAAGGGAGAGATTAGGAAGAATTGTAGATACATGAACTAAAAAAATTGGTTATTGTGTTTGATATATTTGATGTATTTTTATGTTTTTATGTCAACATTGTTGTAAGTTTTTTTTTCTTATTTTTAATGGTTAGTTTGTATTCATCCTCATATATTAAGTTCATCTTGGGTGGCCTTTGTCATAGTGTGCTAAATGTTAATGATGGTGTCGTATATCTACTCATTTGAAGTACTTTCCTGGTAGGTTTTAAAATGTATATTTAATGGGTGTTTGATCATGTTTTATTGTGAAATTTGAAGAAAAAAATAGTTTTTTTTTTCAAAGTGTAGAATGAAATTTGAAAGTTGAAGGTTGTGTTTGATCATGAATACAAATTGGAGTTGTGTTTGACTTTTTATGAGTAATCTGGAGTGAAAAAGTGAAACACATTTTTGTTGTTTTTCAAATTCTTGAAAATTCTAAATTTTATGGTCAAACGTGTTTTTCAGAGTTCAACTCCTGAAAAAATAAAAAAAAATCATTGTCAAACGCCTCCTTAACATTATTTTTACTTGGTTTTCACACGGACAACCCCCTTCCCCCTAAAAAAATATTTTTTTCACACTTATCTTATTATTGGACAAAATTGAATCAATAGCTAGAAAAGAGGTTGTGAAAAAAGACAATTAAGGCTTGCTCAAGTGGTTCAACATCTCTATCATCTACCGGATTTAAGGGTTTGAATCATACTGGAAGGTAAGTGGAAATACTATTGATCCTCCAGGAATTTGGAAAAAGCGAAAAAAAAAGACACTAATAGGCTTCTAGCAGAGAACAGATAAAGATTCTTGATGAGGCTTTTACATGAGGATATAGTGTATTTATATGTTGGCATTGATCCTCGAACTATTGTCAGTCTTAAAAACACCCCTTAACTTGACTAACTAAACTTAAATACACCCTCAATTTTGCAGCATGAATAAACTACACTCCCTAAATTAAATTCTTCTACAATTGCTGATTTTTGGAAAATTAAACAATGTATGAGAAGTTTCAAATAGTGAAACAGGGTCAAATAAGGGTTGGATTGTTACATCCACTTGTTATGACAAATGAGTAACCTTGTAGTGGTATTATACACCTTGCCAGTTTAAAATTTTAGATCCGTCTCCATACAAAAAATAAAATAAAGAGCACAAATTCTAGCATAATACATTAAAAATATAACAAATACAACAATAAACATAAAAAAAAGTTGAACCAATGAAATTTTAATTCTGAATTCACCTCGACTAAAGTAGAAGCTAAATAAGAAGAGAAGAGTCTAGCATGAATGAGAGGAACCTATTAGAGTAGCCAAGGAGACTGCCTGGCCATCAAAGAAGAATGCTTGTATACATGGCATATACATGATATATCACAAACCTCAAGAGCTAATGATGCAGGCAAGTCATCCTTGGCTATCAAATAGGCACTTACCCTTCATGTAAGACACTCTTTTCTTTTATCATTTCTTCATATGCTTTTATATAATCTTATTTTTATTTTGAGCTATATAGACAATGTAAGAACACTACTATTTATATATACACATTTGACAATGTGAGAATACAAATCTAATTCTTTGATTCTACTACTTCCCTCTCACATTTTTTCCTCATGCGATTTATGCTTCTTTTTTTTCTTCATATAAAAAGTAGTTTAATTATTTGACTATATATGTCATGTATGCATGTATTTTGCCTCTATGTCATTTAGGGGAATATGTTCATAGGATCTTTAAGACATTGGCCTTAATTATGTGTGCTTTATGACATTTTGAAGGAGACAGATTTTCAACGACAACAAAAGATTGCCAATCAATTTGTACTATATTTTTCATGGGGTCCAAGGGTCGACATTAAATTTTACCAGATTTAAAATAAAACTCTATGAGACGAGTTTGATCCCTGTTCTCAAATTCTAAGGTCCGCTCGAGTTTTATGAAAGCTACTTCACCCTAAATTTTAGCTCATACCTATAAAAAAGGAATACACATTTCATTGAGGAGACTTCTTGAATATCTCATAAACTCATGATATACTCATAAAGAGATCAAAGCATCAAATATTGTCTTTCAAAAAACTATTGTCAGACATTCCTAGCGATCAAATACATTACAAAGAGGTCTTAATCATCCAACATTTGAGAAATATGTTATTAATGGTCCTCGAATCATGGAAGGAGCCTAAATCATTCTACGTTCAAGAAATAAGCTATTAACGATCCTTAAATCTCAAGAAAACTCCAGAGAGAAGAATTAAGGAGATACACAAAATTGTAGCCACAATCTTGATAAATAAAATCACGTTCTTCTTTATTGACAGAAGAAAAGCATAATACCTTGGGACGTTCTCAACTTGACATTATTTATTTAGTTTATATCTGAATTATTTTTCAACATAACCTAATAGGGATGTGTATCGATCGGTTCGATTTTGAAGTTTATCGGTTTTGCTTATTGGTTATCGGTTTGTAGAGATGCTAAACTGTTATCGAACCATTAAAATATTGGCTTATCGGTTATTGATTTATCAATTTTTGATCGTTATCGGTTCAATTATCGGTTTAACCGTTAAGATTTGACACAAAAAAAAAAACATTGAAAATCACTTAGAAACAAGATCACAAACTAAATGAACCATGCACATGAGTTCACAAGTTACATCTTGCTCAAAAGCAAACATTTTTACATTGTAGAAGAAGTGTTTGAGACAACCAGAAATAAAATTAAGAAACCAAACTCTAAGTCAAGGACTTTATATACAAAATAGTTTAAATATAATTATTTAATTTACTATCAGGTTATCTAACCCGTTAGGAAAAAATCTCAAACCATTAAGAACCAATAACCCAATAAGAAAAAAAAATCAAAACCGCTAAACCAATAACCCAATATTGATAAATCAGTAACTTTTTTTGATTTGGGTTATCGATTTAATTTCTATTCGGTTTTAAACAGCCCTATAACCTAAGCATAATTTAAGTATGAAACTAATTTAGAGTTTAGGGGGGTTATGATCCATTATCTCTGCCCCTCTGCATTGGATTGCCTCCTACTTTCATCCTTTTTAATAGTATTATTTATAAGCATGATATAGGGTTCCTTAATTCACTTAAATTGTTTTCTTTTGGTGCTAATTAGACTAAAGGTTACACTACAAATAAAAACAATCCTTTCCAAATTGTGAGACTGAAAGAACTACACAGTTTTGTTTGGAATTAGATGGAGGATTTGTGACAAGATGGATTACTCATTTTGTGGCACTGCCTTTGAAGTGCAATGATAATAAATGCTAGTAATATTCCCCATTCCATAATCCAATACTTTTCAGCTTTGACCTCTCATAAAAAGATAGAATAAAATCTATGGCAGATATATTTGACTTGTAAAAGGGCTTTACTGTTATTTCTGGAACAAAAAACTTTGCTAAGAGAATCCAATAATAGCAACTTGTCGCCATTGCTACAATGAAAAAAGAAAAACTCACATGGTGTGTACACCACTTTAGTGTATGTATCATATGTTTATGCATACACTGCGCTAACTTAAAAGTTAAAATCATGGTTAGTTAATATACATTCACATCTCGATTTGTCATGCTAGGATGTTAACATATTCAACTAGTAACATCAACATGCTTGTAAACATGTTAGGACATGTGTACTGTACATATGATGAATGTTGATCCTCAATAATTTTGAATGAGTGAACACAAGGATCTTTCGAGTGAGATTGAAACGACTAACCCTTTATCTCTTCAAGGATGACATGGAGAAACCCTGTAACAGCATATGTGAAGGTGGCAACATAGTATTTGCCATCTCCAAATTTGTAATTAGTTCCTTCACTTGAGATGGCAACATGAAAACTTCATCAGCTTGGTTTTTGGTCACCCATTCTTCTACGTTCCTGCATAAAGTTTGATTCATCCAATGAGTTACGAGCTTTTGAAATGGATTGTAATGGGACTCATTGGTATGAAATGCACAATTGAAATAAGAGAAGAAAGTGGCCAGGAACATGCAGCAAATGATAATGTTGAAACAGATAAAGTAATAACAAATCATTGTCTTACTTTCAAGTTTCAACAAGTCCTACAAGATTTATCTAGATAACCTTCGGTTGGATTTCTAATGAAAATTACATCTTGGAGTGTTCAAAAACGATTTCTTTTCAAATTGGTAGCAACTATCTGATGCTATTTAAAATGCATGACAACAGTATACCTTTTTCAAAATCATCTCAGGAAGACAATAATTTAGTATTTCGTGCCAACTTATTGTTCTCTTCTTTAGATTCTTCGCTACAGTATTTGCTTTACATACTTGATTATTTTGACATGTTTTACTTGAACCGAGGGTCTATAGGGAACAGTCTCTCTATCTTCACAAGACTAGATACGTTGTTGTTGTTCATGCCAACTTACTTCAATATGGCAACTGCTTATAGACTTATAGTACAGTTCTTGAAACTTAGTTGGTGCACATAAAAGTACGTATCTTTGAACACCAACCTCCCCCCCCTCTCCCCCCACAGCTTCCTCTTATGTTCCCCTGCCCAGCATTAAGGCAGAGATAGAGAAAGATAACCTATACATACATGTAGATGGCATCAAATGACAGGAAGAAAAGGACAGCTAGAGTAGAGAGGCAATCACCTGGGTTCAAGTTCCGTGTCATTGATGTTTGCAGAGAACAATAGCTTGACAACGGGGTACATATTAATCTTGGTTACCGGTTCCATGTTATGCATGCAATACCCACTGTAGCACCATGCATTTGGGTTAAGGAGAACAATTTGTGAAAGTGCACGTTTGGTGTGTATATCTCTGACAACGGTCCGAAATGTTAGTTCGTCTTGTGCAGCTTCAAGCAATTGACGTGAAAACATCCTTTCCAAAGTATACTCCCTGGAATCACACAGTGAGTTTATTAATACATCACGAAATCAAAATCAATCAATCAATTGTCCTCAAGTTCAAACTAGTTGGAGTTGAATGTATGGAATTTTTCGATATCCATTCCACTCTATTTGGGCATATTTCATTCCAATACACTGACGTATAGTCTTTTAACTAGGAAAACTCGTGATAAACACCAGATGCAATATGAAACAACTAAACGTGATCCAAACTAATTGCATCACTGATATGGATCATTTGCATTCTGAACTTGGTTAAGTTTGTAATGCTTCTCAGAAATTGTATCCCTCATGTAATGTCAAATCTGATAAGTCTCCTTTAACACCTGAATAATCAAGTGCACACACCCAGATTGGCACATTTGAATATCTACGTGTGATGTGGCTATAATATCCTTTATGTGCACTACTTGCACTAACATTGGATGTGATCATTTTAAATCTTGTAAACTTTTAACCTACATGCATTCATCTTAACATCAAAACTACTACAACACTCGTCTTAGAATATTTTGGGCCTTAAAGGCCCAACATTCAATCTTACATGACATTGTTGGTCCCAAAAATGCTCTATAGAGATTATCTTTTACTTTGTCAGATATCTTCCTTATGCATAGCACATCAGTAGTGGAAATACATGAAAGACAAGAGGAAATAAGCTCTATCCTGAGAATGTCTCTCTATCAGGGAATAACTTGTTCGACTCTCAGATAGGCCAACATCTAACTTATGGCACTAGAAAACTATTTAGCAATTACTACGCCATTGACAAAGTTACCATTCTCATCTAGTTTTCAGCTTTCTAAAGAGAGATAGAAAGACATCAACTCCATGAAATGTTATTGGGCAAGAAACATATAACAAAAGGACACATCTATTTAACAAAAAATCCTATTTACAGGCTCCATATGGTTTCAAGAACCACAAGTTGGGAAAGAAGTTTGAGTTTAGAAGAAAAATATAAGAGAATACACTACAAGATAAACTAAATCTAAGGGGGGAATGATAGATGGTTACCTAAATAGATCATTCAATCCACGAACAGGCAAACAAGTAGATATGTTAAATTTGTATAGTCGAACTCCATCATCTAATGGTGCTTTATCACTGGAGCAAGGATATGCTCCAATAAGAGATGAACATTTTGGACAGAGAAATTCAATCCACTTGACGTCTTTGGAAAGATTGGAATGTCTCAACATAAAAGCATCCCCAAGGCAGCCTTTAAGAAATATTTTCTGCTTATCTAAGAGTTCAGTATTCATTTCATATTCTTTCTCCTTTGAAAAGCTCTCACTAAGATTATTAGTACAACAGCCAGTATTATGGTTTTTAGTGTCACAGTTTGCCTCGGAAGAAATTCCTGCCAATAACTTCATTTTGTCTTCAGGTATGCATGTTGAACTATCACCATCAATCATCATTTCAACAACTTCATTGTTTGGTTTCACCCCATTATTTTCTTCCTCAGAACAAGGTCTTAAAGAAGTCACCTTGGCTGAATTCATCTGAGAATCATAAGTTTGGTCCCCTTTCAACTCAGGAAATTCACAGCCGACGAGGTCCTCTTTGCATATGATAACAGATGCGCCAGTTATAAGGCAAACACCAGTTGTACAAGAATATGACTTTGCAAATTGCATGACTAGCTGTTCACTTATACCACCAAACGAGCAACAACATGTCCCAAACCAATTGTCTGCAACATCTTGCCAGTCGACTGATGGCATCTCATTAAATAATCTGTTAAAAATAAATATTTAGAGACATGCAATGGCAGTCATGTAAAATAAATAACGGCATTTCCTGCCCGACTGAGAGAAAGAAAAGCCCTACCTGATACCCTTGGTTAACTTAGTTGAGCAACTTCTGCAGTAAAAATTAACTTCCTCCATAGCAGATAATTTCTTTATTTCTAATCCAACAAAGCAGAATTAATAAGAGTGAAATAAAATAAAATGAACAAGAAGTTCTATGAGTGTCAGAATGCAAATAAGGGTAGACTCATAGAGTACGTTAAGCAGTGATCATAACTGTTTGCCAAAAACATAAAATCAAAGCAAGATGACATAGCAGTTTCTGCATTACAAATCACCAGTCCCTCAATGATGGAATACATAAACACATCAAAGGAGATGACAGTTTCTGCATTACTGTCTATTCCTTTTTCTTTAGACTTGGTATCACAAGAGAATCAAGTCTTTCACATTCTTTTGACAAGTAGTTAGCACGTGTTTTAGAACTTTAAAGTTGTATTTTTTACTCCCTAAAGTGATTCAACAGACATAACATGTTATGTTGATCAAATCCTGCAGTTTGAGTCTTGCTACTTGTTGGAATACCTCACAAACATACAAAAGTGAATTCTTGACAAGCTTTATACATAAATATTATGAACTGTTTAATCCCATGGAAAATTTTCAAATTTGTCTTCTCCACCCATCCACCACACAAAAAGGGAAAAGTCCTGCTCTATCTTCTGCATATTGACAACCGTAGGTGGACTTTCATGAAGATCAAGAAAAAAATTAATAATTAGTTATTGCACTCTAGTACTTTGGGGACAGAGGAGTATGTAGCAATATAGTTATAGGTTCAATTCAACACATAGCTTTTACAAGGAACATAAACTTATGTGCAAAAATTTACTAAAATTGCAATACATGGTAGATATGAACCCATAACTTTAAAAATATAATGAGTGCAATGCTAATAATCTTAAAATTGAGCCCATAGAATTCAAATTCTAGATTTGCCTCTGGTTAGGGATACATTAAAATAGTAGCTAAGAGATGCAGAAGAGAAGAAATCACCAAACTATCACACCCTTTGGTGCAACAAAAAAAATACTTGAGTACTAATCTATGAACTATGAAAAGTATACAATATCATAATCATAAGTTGTAAAATGGTAAGATTCCTTTAGATGTATCCCAATGTATCAGCCAAGCACCACTAACATCATCAACTACAACATACCAGTGTAATACCACAATTGGGGTCTCGTGATGATAGAGTGTACTCAAACCTTACTCCTAACTCAGGCAGACAGGTTGTTTCCAAAAGACCTTACCCAATGTAACCACAATTGGGGTCTCGTGCAGTGGCGGATCCAGGATTTAGAGTCCATGGGTGCCAAATAGACTTATCGATTAAATTAACTTTATATTTGATTAAATTATTTGTCTTTTCGATATATATCATAAATCAATCAATAAAATGTAAATAATAAGATATTACACTTTTATTGAGTATTTAATCAAATAAAAGAAAAGTCAAAGGAGTAATAATGTAATTAATTTAATTTAAGTCAATAACAATTATAAAAAAATAAAAATAAAAATTGTGCCAGCTGTTTTTCCTTAAAAAAACGTGCTTGGAGCCTTTTTTTTTTTCTTAAAAAACGTCTGCATCAAATTTCTCAAAAAAATAGATACAAATGGGATTCGAACCCGCAACATCAGCCTTCTAAAGTTGCCCTCCTACCATGGCACCACAAGACAGTTTTGTTATGTGGGTGGCACACTTTATATTTATATAAATATTATATATATATACATATGTATGTATAGAGTTTCCGTCGAAGTTCGGGGGTGGCGTGGCACCCCCAAACCTCTGCATAGATCCGCCACTGGTCTCGTGATGATAGAGTGCAGCCAAACCTTACTCCTAACTCATGGAGGCAGATAGGTTGTTTCCAAAAGACCTTACCCAGTGTAATACCACAAGTGAGGTATGGGGAGCGTAGAACTGGCTCAAGTGCAGCAAATGAAACTAGTTATGAAAAAGGAAATACAGCAGTGAAGAGTAACAATAGCTAAATAATGAGCTAACATCCAAATTAGCAAATATAAAACCGAAACTAATCAATTTTAAAAAACATTTCTGACTAACCATAATTCACCGAGAACGGAAAGAAAGTATCTGAGTCCGGTTTTTCCTCCTCCGGTTCCGATAAATCCAATCCTGAAATGAGCGGATGATCAACAGGAAGAAGAAGAGAAAGCTTAACTTCAACATGATCATCAAATACTCTGCAATGAACCGGATCTTCCGGGTCAATTAAAACCCGAGGAACTGGTACCCGAATTGAATCCCCTTCGACGAAACAGACAGTGAGCAGAGATTTCTCCACAGATAAATTGACAGTGATTTCGGTACAAGGTTTGATATTTGGATTGAAAAGGATTAATCGGAGAGTTGAAGTGTGAGATTGAGCTTCCCATGTGAATCGCCATTTGCTGCTGTTAGGGTTTTCAGTAGAGGCGGGAAACACAATTTCAGATGAAGAAGACATAATTTTGATTGTTGATTCCATTGGGTGGAAAATTGAAATTTTGTTAAGATTTTTTTGGGCCCATCTTACATGGATTTTCATTTTTAGCCCAATGGATAAATAAGAAAATTTGGCATGATTTAGAAGGGGAAACTTTCGCTAATAGCCACAAAAATAATTTTTAATTATGCTTCATAGTTATAGTTTGCTAATTACGATATATAGCTACATGTTAGAGGAATGAAAGTGGCGAGCGAGTTGTATATGTATATTGTTGAATTGTATATGTATACCTATAAGATAATTGTATATATGTAACGGATATACATACAGGGGCGGATCTATTAAGGGGTGTGGGGGTGCCACACCACCCCCGAACTTCGGCGGAAACTCTATATATACATAGATATATATATATAATATTTATATAAATATAAAGCGTGCCACCCATAGAACAAAATTGGCTTGCGGTGCCATGGTAGGAGGGCAACTTTAGAAGGCTGATGTTGCGGGTTTGAATCTCATTTGTACCTGTTTTTTGAGAAATTTGTTGCAGACGTTTTTTTTAAGAAAAAAGAAATTGTCGCACACGTTATTTTAAGAAAAATTAGAGAACTAAAATTAATTTATATCGAAAAGACGAATAATTTAATCAAATATAAAATTAATTTAATCGATAAGTCTATTTGACACCCACGGACTCTAAATCCTGGATCCGCCACTGTATACATATGTATTTGTAAATCTAGCGAGCAAGATTGGGAGAGGGAGGAGAGAGACGAGCAAGAGAGGTTATTGCATTTGTATATTTGTCATATAATTATATATGTATATGTATAATTCTATTTGTATAATTTGTATTTGCATATGTATAAGCTAGGAGAGACGCGAGAGAGGAGAGAGGCGCACGTAATTATAGCTAAAATTAAGCTGGGAGCGATAATTAATTCAAACTATACCTATGTAAGTTAATTAATTTTCTCATTTAGATATATTTGCACTTTAATGAACTATGGGCTTTCCCATTCATTTGGAAATTTGACAAATGTTGAGATTCCTCAACTTGAGCAACAATTTCAGTGACCTAACTAAGCTTCCTGACACCATTGGTGACTTTACTAGAGACCCGATCTCTATTAATAGGAGAGCCTCCATCTCAAAATACTGTCGGTGCTCAGTAAACTCCCAATGAAAATAAGATAAAAATCTAAAGGAACAAACAAATTCAGGAACTACCTAATAAAATTAGCCTGCTTGACAACTAACTATGCTTAAGTTGGACAAAAACCCTCTTGTCATTGACACCTCCATGAAGTTGTAGTATTTTTTTTTCATTGAAAACCGATACAACCTCCAACCTATTGGGATATCATTAAAGCTCTATATATAAGACTGTTTTTTCCTTGAGCAGAAAATAACATAAAAAATCTACTTATAAGACTACGCTAAATAACAACAAAGAGTAACTACTGACATGTACACTATATAATGAATAAAATATGGCTAGAGTAATTGGATGATGAAAAGAAATTTTATATCTCAAAGTTGTTGAGGGTCATCTTCCTCATATGTTCATCATTAGTAAATATGAAAATTGATTTGATGATATCAGAAATAGCAGCATCAATTTTGACCAGAAGTATCACATCGTCAAGAGTAAAGACTATACGGTGGTTGAAATCATGAAAAGTGACAATTTCAAGTCATGTAGTTTCTCTTTCACATCATCATAATTGATTTTCAACGTCATGGCGATCTCGTACCTACTATAGTAGAATTTAGGCATAGTACTGGTATTTTTAGGTTTAAAATACGATAAATAGTTTTATAAAATTTATTGTAATAATATATTTGAACCATCTTTTGCTATTAGAATATTATTTTGCGGACTTATTTATATTTTTTGATTTATACAATTGTTGGTTCTACTATAAACATTTTTATGATTGAGTAAAATATTGCATATTTTGATTTTAAGTTTTCAGTGCACACATTTATCAAAAAATATTTTATTTCTTTAGAGTTTAAATTTTATTAACGAAATTTTTAATTACACCATATCCAAAAGAATAGTAGACCTCACAAAATAAAAATTTGGATAAAGTCTGAGGTAGCTTTTATATTTTGCCCCTTTATATATTGTTGTTGGATAGTATGTTTAGATAGTCTTAAAACTATGATTTATAACATTTATGTTTAATCTATGACATTAAAATAATTTCTATAAAACTATATATGCAAATATATTTTGGTTTAAGATATTCCCATAATCAAAAACATATTTAGGATCTTTCCGAGTTTTGACCGAAATATCTTGACCAAAACCTAATAAAATTTCTCATAGTAATGTTAAATATACAAATTAAACTATCATAAACTATGATAGCCTATTTTTTTTTCTCAGAATAATTAGGACTTAGGAGTGTGATGGAATGGATGTTTCATCTTACATTTATAAGATCATAAGGTTTTCGTATAAGGTAGGTGATCTTTTTATAAAGCTAGGCATGAAAAATTCGTATTCCTTGAACATGATTATATTTTTAGATAATGCATATAATTTTTCTTGAGGAAACTACATATATAACATGATTTTATACATATA
>JAJOOH010016334.1:0-11310 GCA_029582605.1 Solanum gracilifrons
CCCTAAATCGTATATGCTAAACCCTAAAAAATACAAAAGAAACCCTAGGCCCTATACCCTAGACCTATGAAATCCTAAAAAGCCATAACCTAAGTAACCCAAAACCCTAAACCCTAAAACCCAAAACCTAAAAAACCCTAAGCCCTAAACCCTAAACCCTAACTTAAAACTCTAAATCCTAAACCGAGAACCCTAAGAAACCCTAAACCCTAACATAAAACTCTAAATCCTAAATCGAGAACCCTAAGAAACCCTAAACCCTAAACCTTAACAAACCCAAAATCCTATAAACCCTAAAACTAACCCTAAAACCATTTAAAATCCGTAAAAAACCCTAAGCTCTAAATCCTTAATCCTAAAAATTTGTACACCCTAAACCAAAAAAACACAAAAAAACCCAAAGCCCTAAACCTTAAAAAAACCTAGGCGCTAAACCCTAAAAAACCTTAACCTAAAAAACCCAAAACCCTAAACCTTTAAAAGCTTAATAAACTTTTAACCTAAAACCCTAAACCTAGAAAGAGGCTATAGCCTAAGTCCTAAACAGTAACCTAAAACCCTAAATCTTAAACCCAAAATGCAAAACTCTAAGAAATCATACACCTTAAACCTTACGAAATCATAAATCATATAGACCCTAAAATAAGCCCTATAAACCATTTAAAACCCTATAAACCATTTAAAACCCATAAGAAATCCTAAATCATAAAAAAACTGTAAACCCTAGACCTACAAAACACAAAAAAAAAAAACCTAAGTCCTAAACCCTAAATCCTTAGAACACTTAACCCTTAAAAACCCTAATAATCCAAAAACCACTAAACCTAAAAAACTCATACCTCTAAACCCTATAAAGCCTTAAATCATATATGCTAAACCCTAAAAAACACAAAAAAATCCTAAGACATAAACCCTAAACCTATAAAAACCCAAACCTCTAAACCTTAAAAACCGATATAAAACCCATAACCTAAAACCCTAAACCTAAAAAAACACTAAACCTAGATAAAACCCTAAACACTAACCTAAAACCCTAAATCCTAAACCTATAGAGCTAAGAAACCCTAAACCCTAAACCTTAAGAAACCCTAAATCCTATAAACCCTAAAATAAAATTAAAACCCCTAAGATCTAAGTCCTAAATCCTAAAAAAGTGTAAACCCTAAGCCCAAAAAACACAAAAAAAAAAAAACCTAGGCCCTAAACCCTAAGCCCTAAAAAACCCTAAGAAATACTTTTAAACTTAAAAACTCTAGAAAACCCTAAACCTAATAAACTCTATGCTCTAAACCATATAAAGCCCTGAATCGATATGCTAAATCCTAAAAAACACAAAAGAAACCCCTAAACCTTAAAAAACTCTAAGCTCGAAACCCTATAAAGCCCTAAATCGTATATGCTAAACCCTAAAAAAACACAAAAAAAAACCCAAATCCCTACGCCCTAAACCTATAAAACATTAAAAACCTAAAACTAAAAAACCCAAAGCCCTAAACACTATAAACCCTGATAAAACCCCTAAACTAAAACCCTAAACCTAAAAAAGCCCTAAGCCATTAATCCTAAACCCTAACCTAAGACCCTATACCCTAAACCTTAAAAAACCCTAAATCCTTTAAAACCAAAAATAATCCCTAAAAATCATTTACAACCCCTAACCTCTAAGTCCTGAAAATCTATAAACCCTAAACCTAAAAAAGACAAAAAAGAAAACCATGAAACCCCTAAAAACACTTAACCCTTAAAAGCCCTAAAAACTCAAAATCCCCTAAACCTAAAAAGGTGTAAGCTCCAAACCCTATAAAGCCCTAAATGGTATATGTTAAACCCTAAAAACACGAAAAAGAACCTAAGCCGTAAACCCTAAACCTATAAAACCCTAAAAACCTAGAAAAAATCATTAATCTAAAACCGTAAACATAAAAAAAATCCTTAAACCCTAACCTAAAACCCTAAATCCTAAACCTAAAAACCCTAAGAAACCCAAAACCCTAACCTTAAGAAACCCTAAATCATATGAACCTTAAATAAACCCTAAAAACCATTGAAAACCCTTATAAACCTTTAGATCTAAACCATAAATCCAAAAAATCCGTGAAACCTAACACTAAAATAATTTTAATAAAAACCCTAAGCCCTAAAAACCTATAAGAAACACTAAACCCTAAAAAGACCCAAAAACCTCTAAACCTAAAAAATCTAAGTTCTAAACCCTATAAAGCCTTAATAGTATATGCTAAATCCAAAAAATCACAAAAATAAAACCTTAGCCCTAAACCCTAAACCCTAAACCTATAAAATCCTAAAAAACCTTAACCCAAAAAACCCAAAGCCCTAAACCATATAAACATTGACAAAACCCATAACCTAAATCTCTAAACCTAAAAAAAACCCTAAGCCCTAAACCCGAAACCCGAAACCCAAAACCTAAAATCTAAATCATAAACCTAAAAGCCAAAGAAACCCTAAATGCTATAAGCCCCAAAAATAATTTAAAACTCCAATAGAACACTAAGCTCTAAATATTAAATCCTAAATATATGTAAACCTTAAACCTAAGAAACACAAAGAAACCCTAAGCCCTAAGCCCTAAATCCTAAATACTAAAAATATGTAAACCCTAAACCTAAAAAACACAACAAAACCCTAAACCCTAAACCTATAAAATCCTAAAAAACCTTAACCTAAAAAACCCAAAGCCCTAAACCATATAAACATTGACAAAACCCATAACCTAAAACTCTAAACCTAAAAAAAACACTAAGCCCTAAACCCGAAACCCGAAACCCAAAACCTAAAATCTAAATCATAAACCTAAAAGCCAAAGAAACCCTATATGCTATAAGCCGTAGAAATAATTTAAAACTCCAATAGAACACTAAGCTCTAAATCTTAAATCCTAAATATATGTAAACCTTAAACCTAAAAAACACAAAGAAACCCTAAGCCCTAAGCCCTAAATCCTAAATACTAAAAATATGTAAACCCTAAACCTAAAAAACACAACAAAACCCTAAGCCCTAAACCCTAAACCTTAAAAAACCCTAAGAAACACTTAACACTTAAAAACCTTAAAAAACACCTAAACCTAAAAAACTTTAAGCTCTAAACCCTATAAAGCCCTAAATCATATATGTTAAATGCTAAAAAACACAAAAAAAAAAAAAAACGCAAAGCCCTAAACCTTTAGAAACCCTAAATCCTATCAACCTAATATAAAACCTAAAAAGCGTTTAAAACCCCTACAAAACCCTAAGCTCTAAACCCTAAATCCTATCAGTAAACCTTAAACCAAAAAAAACACCAAAATAAACCCTAAGCCCTGAACCAAAAATATTTAAAACCCTAAAAAACCTTATTAACCCAAAGAATACAAATCCCTAAACCCTAAAAACCTAGGTAAAACCCTTAACCTTAAACCATAAACCTAAAAAAACCCTAAGTCTTAAGCCTTAAACCCTAAATCCTTAACCGAAAACCCTAAAAAACCTTAAAACCAAAACCTTAAGAAGCCCTAAACCTTAATATAATCCCTAAAAAGCATTTAAATCCCCTACAAACCCTAAGCCCAAAACCCTAAACCCTAGAAACCCCTAAAAATACTTAACCGTTAAACACCCTAAAAATCCCAAAAACATTTAAACCAAAAAAAACTCCAAGCTCTAAATCCTATAAAGCACTAAATTGTATATGCTAAACCCTAAAAAACACAAGAAAAACCCTAAAAACCTTAACCTTAAAAACCACAGCCCTAAACCCTAAAAACCTAGATAAAACACTTAACCTAAAACCCGGAACCTAAAATAACCCTAAACCCTAACCTAAAACCCAAAATCCTAAACCTAAAACCCTTAGAAATCCTAAACATTAAGTAACACTAAATCCAATAAATCCTAAAATAAACCATAAAAACCATTTAAAATCCCTACAAAATCCTAAGCTCTAAACCCTAAATCCTACAAATTCTTAAACCCAAAACCAAAAAAACACAAACAAAAAAAAGCCTAAGCCCTAAACCCTAAACCCTAAAAAACACTTAACACTTAAAACCCTAAAAGTACTAAAAAAACTTAAACCTAAAAAAACTCTAAGCTCTAAACCCTATAAACCCCAAAATCGTATATACCAAACCATAAAAACACACGGAAAAAACCCTAAACCCTAAACCTATAAAATCCTACAAACCCTTAACCTAATAAACCCAAAGCCCTAAACCCTACAAACCTAGATAAAACCCTTAACCTAAAACCCTAAGCCAATAAAATCCTTAAGCCCTAAACCCTTAACCCTAAACCCTAACCTAAAATCATACGAAACCCTAAACCTTAAAAAACCATAAATCCTATAAATCCTAAAATAAACCCTAAAAACCATTTAAGGCACCTACATAACCCTAAGCTCTAAACCCTAAATCCTAAAAATCTGTAAACCATAAACCTAAAAACACACAAAAAACCGTAAGCCCTAAAACCCAAAGAAAGACTTAACCCTTAGAAACTCTAAATAATACAAAAACCCCTAAACCTAAAAAAACCTCTGAACTATAAACCCAATAAACCCTAAAATCCTCTATACTAAACCATAAAAAAACACAAGAAACCCCTAAGACTTAAACACTAACCCTATAAAATCCAAAAAATCCTTAACCCAAAAAACCCAAAGCCCTAAACCCTAGAAACCAAGATAAAACCCTAAACATAAAACCCGAAACCTAAAAATCCTAAAACCTAAGCCCTAAAGCCAAACGTAAAACCCGAAATCCTATACCTAAAACCCTAAGAAACACTATACCCTAAGCCTTAAGAAAACCTAAATCCTATAAACACTACAATAAACCTTAAAAACCATATAAAATCCCCACAAAACCCTAAGCACTAACCATAAATCCTAAAAATAAACCCTAAAAACCATTTAAAACCCATAAAATCCCTACGCTCTAAACCCTTAATCCTAAAAAATTGTAAACCCTAAACCGAAAAAAGACACAACAAAAAACACAAAGCCCTAAACCCTAAAAACCACTAAGAAACACTTAATCCTTAAAAAAGCCAATAACCCGTAAACCTAAAAAAACTCTAAGCTCTAAGCCCTATAAAGCCCTAAACCATATATGCTAAAGCCTAAAAAACACAAAAAAATCCTAAGCCCTAAATCATAAATATTTTAAACCCTAATAAACCTAAAGCCCTAAACCCTAAAAACCTAAATAAAACCTCAAACTAAAACCCTAACCCTAAAAAGGCTCTAAGCCCTAAACCATAAACCCTAACCTAAAATCCTACGAAACCCTTAACCTTAAAAACCACAAATCCTATAAATCCTAAAATAAACCCTAAAAACCATTTATGACCCCTACAAAACCCTAAGCTCTAAACCCTAAATCCTAAAAATCCGTAAACCCAAAACCTAAAAACACACAAAAAACCCTAAGCTCTAAACCCTAAAGCCTAAAACCCTAATAAACACTTCACCCTTAAAATTCTAAATAATACAAAAACCCCTAAAACTAAAAAAACTCTGAGCTATAAACCCTATAAACCCCTAAATCCTATATACTAAACCCTAAAGAAACACAAAAAAATCATAAGACTTAAACACTAAACCTATAAAATCCTAAAAATCCTTAACCCAAAAAACCCAAAGCCCTAAACCCTAATACGCTAGATAAAACCCGAAACCTAAAAGACCCTAAGACCTAAAGCCTAAAGCCTAACGTAAAACCCTAAAACCCTAAAACCCTAAGAAACACTAAACCCTAAGCCTTAAGAAAACCTAAATCCTATAAACACTAAAATAAACCCTAAAAATCATATAAAATCCCTAAAAAACCCAAAGCACTAAACCATAAATCGTAAAAATAAACCCTAAAAATCGTTTAAAACACATAAAATCTCTAAGCTCTAAACCCTTAAACCTAAAATTTTGTAAACCCTAAACCTAAAAAACACACCAAAAAAAACCCAAATCACTAAACCCTATATCCTAAAAACCATTAAGAAACACTTAACCTTTAAAAAACCCAATAACCTGTAAACCTAAAAAACTCTAAGGTCTAAACATTATAAAGCCATAAACCATATATGCTAAACCATAAAAAACACAAAAAAAAAAACCCTAAGCCCTAAATCATAAACATTTCAAACCCTAAGAAACCTAAAGCCCTAAACCCGAAAAACCTAAATAAAACCTTAAACGAAAACCCTAAACCTAAAAAAACACTAAGCCCTAAACCCTAAACCCTAACCTAAAATCCTACGAAACCATAAACCTTAAAAAACCATAAATCCTTTAAATCCAAAAATAAACCCTAAAAACCATTTAAGACCCCTACAAAACTCTAAAATTTAAACCTAAAATCGTAAAATTCTGTAAACCCTAAACCTAAAAACAAACAAAAAACCCTAAGCCCTAAACCCTAAACCTTAAAACCCCAATAAACACTTAACCCTTAAAAACTCTAAATAATACAAAAAACCCTAAACATAAAAAAACTGTGAGCTATAAACCCTATAAACTCCATAATCCTATATAAAAAAACCCTAAAGAAACACTAAAAACCCTAAGACTTAAACACTAAACCTATAAAATCCTAAAAATCCTTAACCCAAAAAATATAAAGCCCTAAACCCTAGATAAAACCCTTAACCTAAGACTCGGAATCTAAAAAACCCTAAGACCTAAATCCTAAAGCCTAACGTAAAACCCAAAATCATAAACCGAAAACCCTAAGAAACAGTAAATCCTAAGCCTTAAGAAAACCCAAATCCTGTAAACACTAAAATAAACCCTAAAAACCATATAAAATCCCAACAAAACCCTAAGCACTAAACCATAAATCTTAAAAGTAAACACTATAAACCATTTAAAACCCATAAAATCCCTAAGCTCTAAACCCTTAATCCTAAAAATTTGTAAACCTTAAAGCAAAAAAACACACACAAAAAAACATAATGGCCTAAACCCTAAACCCTAAAAACCCCTAAGAAACACTTAACCCTTAAAAAACCCAATAACTCCTAAACCTAAAAAAACACAAAGCTCTATACTCTATAAAGCCCTAAACGATATATGCTAAACCCTAAAAAACACAAAAAAAAACCTAAGTCCTAAATCATAAACATTTCAAACCCTAAGAAACCTAAAGCCCTATACCCTCAAAACCTAAATCAAACATTAAACTAAAACCCTAAACCTAAGAAAACTCAAAGCCCTACACCATAAATCCTAACCTAAAATCCTACGAAACCCTAAACCTTAAAAATCCATTAATCCAATAAATTCAAAAATAAACCCTAAAAACCATTCAAGACCCATACAAAACCCTAAGCTCTAAACCCTAAATCCTATAAATTTGTAAACCCTATTCCTAAAAACACACAAAAAACCCTAAGCCCTAAACCCTAAAACCCTTAAAAACACTTAACCCTTAAAAACTCAAAAAAAAAAAAAAAAACTAAACCTATAAAAACTCTGAGCTATAAACCCTATAAACCCCTAAATCCTATATACTAAACCTAAAAGAATCATAAAAAAACCGTAAGACTTAAACACTAAACCTATAAAATCCTAAAAATCCTTAACCCTAAAAACCCAAAGCCCTAAACCCAAAAACCCTTAACGTAAAACCCGAAACCTAGAAAACCCTCAGACTTAAACCCTAAAGCCTAACGTAAAAACCTAAATCCTAAACCCAATAACCCCTAAACCAAGAAAAACTCTAAGCTCTAAACCCTATAAAGACCTAAACAGTCTACGCAAAACCCTATAAAGCACAAAAAAAACCCTAAGCCCTAAATCATCAACATTTCAAACCCTAAGAACCTAAAGCCCTAAACCCTAAAAACCTAAATAAAACCTTAAACTAAAACCCTAAACCTAAAAAAACTCTAAGCCCTAAACCCTAAATCCTAACCTAAAATCCTACGAAACCCTAAACCTTAAAAATCCATAAATCCTATAAATCAAAAAAATAAACCCTAATAACCATTTAAGACCCCTACAAAACCCTAAGCTCTAAACCCTAAATCCTAAAAATCTGTAAACCCTAAACCTAAAAACACACAAAAAACCCTAAGCCCTAAACCCTAAACCCTAAAACCCTAATAAACACTTAACCCTTAAAAACTCTAAATAATACAAAAATCCATAAACCTAAATAAACTCGGAGCAATAAACTCTATAAACCCCTAAATCCTATATACCAATCCCAAAAGAAACACAAAAAAACCCTAAGACTTAAGCACTAAACCTATAAAATATTAAAACTCCTTAACCCAAAAAACCCAAAGGCCTAAACCCTAAAACCCTAGATAAAACCCTTAACCTAAATCCCGAAACCTATAAACTCCCTATGACCTAAGCCCTAAAGCCTAAGGTAAAACCCTAAGACCTAAACCCTAAATCCTAATGTAAAATCCTACAAAACCCTAAACCTTAAAGAACCATAAATCCTATAAATCAAAAAAATAAACCCTAAAAAACATTTAAGACCCCTACAAAACCCTAAGCTCTAAACCCTAAATCCTAAAAATATGTAACCCCAAAACCTATAAACACACAAAAAACCCTAAACCCTTTACCCTAAAACCATAATAAACACTTAACCTTTAAAAAATCTAAATAATACAAAAGCCCCTAAACTTAAAAAAAATCTGAGTTATAAACCCTAGAAACCCCTAAATCCTATATACTAAACCCTAAAGAAACACAAAAAAACCCTAAGAATTAAACATTAAACCTATAAAATCCTAAAAATCCTTAACCGAAAAAACCCAAAGCCCTAAACCCTAAAACCCTTGTTAAAACCCTTAACCTAAAACCTGAAGTCTAACAAACCATAAGACCTAAACTGTAAAGCCTAACGTAAATCCCTAAATCCTAAACCTAAAACCCAAAGAAACACAAAACCCTAGGCTTTAAGAAAACCAAAATACTATAAAAACTAAAACAAAGCCTAAAAACCATATAAAATCCCTACAAAACCCAAAGCACTAAACCATAAATCCTAAAAATAAACCCTATAAACCATTTAAAACCCAATAACCACTAAACGTACAAAAAACTTTAAGCTCTAAACCCTAAAAAAGTCTAAACCATATATGCTAAACACTAAAAAACACAAAAAAAACCTAAGCCCTAAATCATAAACATTTCAAACCCTAAGAAACCTAAAGCCCTAAATGCTAAAAACCTAAACAAAATCTTCAAGTAAAACCCTAAACCTAAAAAAACTCTAAGCCCTAAACCCTAAACCCTAACCTAAAATCCTACGAAACATTAAACCTTAAAAAACCATAAATGCTATAAATCCTAAAATAAACCCTAAAAATCATTTAAGACCCCTACAAAACCCTAAGCTCTAAACCCTAAATCCTAAAAGTCTGTAAACCATAAACCTAAAAACACACAAAAAATACTAAGCCCTAAACCCTAAGAAAAACTTAACCCATAAAAACTCTAAATAACACAAAAACCCCTAACCCTAAAAAAACTCTGGCCTATAAGACATATAAACCCCTAAATCCTATATACTTAACCCTAAAGAAACACAAAAAAAACCCTAAGACTTAAACACGAAACCTATAAAACCGTAAAAATTCTTAACCCAAAAAACCCAAAGACCTAAACCCTAAAACCCTAGATAAAATCCTTAACCTAAAACTCGAAACATAAACAACCTAAGTCCTAAACCCTAAAGCCTATCATAAAACCCTAAATCCTAAACCTAAAACCCTAAGAAACACTAAACCCTAAGCCTTAAGAAAACCTAAATCCTATAAACACTAAAATAAACGCTAAAAACGATATAAAATACCTACAAAACCCTAAGTACTAAACCATAAATCCTAAAAATAAACTCTAAAAACCATTAAAAACCCATAAAATCCCTAAGCTCTAAACCCTTAATGCAAAAAATTTGTAAACCCTAAATTGAAAAAACACACAAAAAAAACCCCAATACCCTAATCCCTAAACACTAAAAACCCCTAAGAAACACTTAACATTTAAAAAACCCAATAACCCCTAAACCTAAAAAAAGTCTAAGTTTTAAACCCTAAACCTTAAAAAATTGTAAACCCTAAACCTGAAAACACACAAAAAACCCTAAGCCCTAAACCCTAAAACCCTAATAAACACTTAACCGTTAAAAACTCTAAATAGTACAAAAACCCCTAAACCTAAAAAAGTTATGATCTATAAACCCTATAAACCCCTAAATCCTATATACTAAACCATAAAGAAACACAAAAAAACCCTAAGACTTAAACACTAAGCCTATAAAATCCTAAAAATCTTTAACCCAAAAAACCCAAAGCCCTAAACCCTAAATCCCTAGATAAAACCCTTAACCTAAAACCCGAAACCTATAAACACCCTAAGACCTAAGCCCTAAAGCCTAACGTAAAATTCTAAATCCTAAACCTAAAACCCTAAGAAATACTAATCCTTAAGCCTTAAGAAAACCTAAATCATATAAAAACTAAAATAAACCCTAAAAACCATATAAAATCCTTACAAAACCCAAAGCACTAAACCACAAATCCTAAAAACCATTTAAAACCCATAAAATCCCTAATCTCTAAACCCTTAATCCTAAAAATTTGTAAACCTTAAACTGAAAAAAGACACAAAAAAAAATCCAAAGCCCTAAACCCTAAACCCTAAAAACCCCTATGAAGCTATTAACCCTTAAATAACCCAATAACCCCTTAAACTAAAAAAAGTCTAAGCTCTAAACCCTATAAAGCCCTAGACCGTATATGCTAAACCCTAAAAAACACAACAAAAACCCTAAGAAACCTAAAGCCCTAAATCCTAAAAACCTAAATAAAACCTTAAACTAAAACCCTAAACCTGAAAAAACACTAAGCCCTAAACCCTAATCTAAAATCCTACGAAACCCTAAACCTTAAAAAAACATAAATCCTTCAACAAACCCTAAAAACCAATTAAGACCCCTACAAAACCCTAAGCTCTAAACCCTAAATCCTAAGAGTATGTAAACCCTAAATATAAAAACAAACAAAAACCCTAAGAAACACTTAACCCTTAAAAACTCTAAATAATACAAAAACCTCTAAATCTAAAAAAATTCTGAGCTATAAATCCTATAAAGTCCTAAATCCTATATACTCAACCTTAAAGAAATACAAATAAAACCCTATGACTTAAACACTAAACCTTTAAAATTCTAAAAATTCTTAACCCAAAAAACCCAAAGCCCTAACCCCTAAAATCGTAGATAAAGCCCTTAACCTAAAACCCGAAATATAAAAAAAACCCTATGACCTAAACCCTAAAGCCTAACGT
>JAJOOH010016335.1:0-13682 GCA_029582605.1 Solanum gracilifrons
ATATATATATATATTATTTTATTTTCACAATTTGTTAAAATGTGTTGGGATCCTGACTTCACTTGTTATGTCTATATAAAGTAAATTCTTTATTCCTTACTTTTTATTTCTCATGAAAATAATAAATATTTCTTACGATTATATTTAAATTTTATTACTGAAGTTGAACAATTAATCGCACTCCTCTCGGTTATACAATTTAATCGTCAAAATAGTAATATTAAAGAACCAGAAAATGTACTTGAGCTATAACATGCTCTTGAAAGTAAGTCCCTTTCGATTACTTACTTGTTATAACTGATTATTTCATTGTTTGCTTCTCTCGAAAAACAAGTGTAGAATTAGTTATAACATAGATTAGATAGATGTCACTAGATAAATATTAACAATCTAATAATACTCCAATTAACAATATTACTTCTTCTGCATCTCTCGACTGTTGAGTTAGTTCTATGCAGTATAAAATGGATAGATGTTAATAAATAAAAAATAGCATCTAACTGAAAAAGTTGGTAAAAATCGAATATGAAGTTGAATCTTATGCACATGAAATTTAGGAATAATACTTACTATTATATAGATATATCAAGATTCATCATTTTTCAACACAATAGAAAATTATTCCATATTAGATTTGGTACTTCCAACGAAAGTATTCTTCTCCAATAATAAGAAATATTCAAGACAAATAATTCCACTATTTAATTAAAATCGGGAATTAGAATTATTTTCAACAACAAAATAACTGAATAAGTAGTTAGAGAAGAAATTTAAAATGTTTTGAAATGAACTTCATTCCTCCTCTCTAATCCAATGTTTCCATGCATCTGCTGCATGAAACTCTATTTATAGAGTTTTTCCTTTGTTCATGACAAATGAAGTAAATGTTTTACAAGTTGTGTACTTATTTACAGGTTCTTTGCTCAATTTTTTTTTGCTCAAGTCACTGTCAACATGGGTCCCAACAAAGAGTGTCTTTTGTATTTTTTTCCTTAGCAACGTCCCTTCATTCCTTTTTTTAATTTTGTTTTGTTTCTTTTTTCTTTTCCAATGCTTTGGTTTTTTGTTGAACCTTTCCTTGTGAAATTAATTCTTAATTTCTTGTGCCACATATCTCTTTAATTGATGAACTATTGATTTCTTATTAGATTATGACATTTTTCTGCAAAGAAAAATAAAATATTAATATTAATATTAATTAAGAATGTAATATAGAGAGAGAGAGTATTTTTTTTTCTCATCAAGTAGCTCCTTAAATGATGATTCAATCATGTGTGAGAAAACCTTTCACCAATCATGATTTCTTAATGTGAGAAAACCTTTCACAATTTCATGAATTCTTAATGTGAGAAAACCTTTCACAAATCGTGATGCTTATCTTAAAAGCAACCTTAGATCATAAAATATTCTTTTTCATAAATCACACATAGCTTTCATAAATCATCATTCATAAGTTCATAGCTTTCTTCATAAACTCATATCTTCTTAAATTCATAGTCAAAATCATGAATAATGCATGGGTCCATACGAAATCAATTGGAAAACATGTAATTGACTCAATTTTTTCATAAGGAAACTAAAATCAAACAATTGAATCATAACAATAAAGACCCATGGAGAATTGGATGAAACCCTATCTATTTTTGATGAAATTGAATTGAAAACTTGGAAATCTTTTGGGACCCAATGGATGAATTGAATCCATTGGTGAATTCTCATATATCTTGATGATCAAAGCCCAAAAGCAATGCAGAAAAATGAGACTTGAGGCTTCCCTAGCTTTCTTTCTTGAACTTAAAGAGAGAATTAGAGAAGATGAATTTGGATGAGATTTAGGGATTTGAGAGAATGAGAGGATTTGGATAGATTTAGGAATAGAAAGGTAGTTATAGAACTTAGAATTAGGGTCAAAACGACATAGTATAGGTATTAAATGCATAGGAAAAGACCCAAATATCCTTAATAAATAACAACTGAACGATCCTACTTGTTAGACCTACGATCCGTAGAAGTTTCTACGTCCTATACTGTTCAATCGTAGAACCAACTTCAGAAATTCAAAATTTGGCCAACTTTCCACGAAACACTTCTACGGGTCGTCGACCTTTCTACGGTCCGTAGACCCCATCCACTGTCCTCAACTTTGAGTCCAAAACTTCACCAAGTGTAGAACCTTTCTATGAAACCCATCTACGGCCCATTAAACCTCCTACGACCCGTTGTTCTCTTCCGTAGGCCTGAGTTCCTAAATCTAATAGTTGAATCCATCTTACGAGTTCAACACCAAGCTTTCTACGGCTCATCCTGTCAAGTCGTAGGTCAAACGTCAAGTCATAGGTCAAACTTTAGAAACTTGAAATTCCAAAAAATCAACACCAAGTCTACGACTTTCTTCCTACGCCTCGTAGGACTTACTACAGTTCGTACATAGGACTCGTATATCATCGTATCAAAAAAAATTCTGCAACCTTTCTTTCCAACTCAACTTTCCAATTTTTGAGGTTTTATAGCTTTACTAACTATTACCCTTGATCCCAAATTAGATATTCTCAGAAATCAAGTTATTTGATGAGGGTTGATAGCCTCAAATCTCCATTGTATAATCTATTTTCCCATTCATTAACCCTTTGGTCCGGCAGGTAAGAATAAGTCGAGTACTAACGTTGACCACTGTTAAAAGGTAATCTAAGCGAAGGGAAAAAATAATGCATGCATGCATCCTTTTCAAGGTTTACTATATATTAGACCTACTTTGTTAATCCTTTATGGTTCCCACAATCCTAGTTGTGGATTTAACTATCCATGCTTGTATAATAACAATCAATGGTAAATAAATTATGCATAATCATACACTTACAATATGAAGTAGAAATTTAGAATCTTGAATTAAAATTCAAAGTCAAAAGCAAAGATCCAATTGTGATTTCGCTCCATAATTCAACAAAAAATCAAAGTAGTTGTTTAATTCTCTTCTCAGAACTAAAACCAACTTGGTTTTTAAAAGGAAATCTAGGAATGGTACTTATAGACATCAAAAACATATCTAAAATAAACTAGGAAGATTGGATTCCAACACTTCTATGGACTCATTTACGGGTCATAGTCTCTTCTACGACTCGTAGACCCTTCTCGTGGATTGCAGTCAAGGAATAGTCTCGAGAGTTTTTCTACAGACAAAAACTATGGTTCGTGGAAGCTTTTATGACTCGTGCTTCCCCTTTGTAGAAATCAGGCTTTTTGTGCACTTTTGGTATCTCCACTATGATCACCTTTTAATGGCTCATAGATACTTTTACGGCTCGTAGATACTTTTGCGGTTTGTACTATTCACTCGTGCAATTCAGGATATTTTTTCAACTATTAATATTTTTTTACGATCAAAGTCTACGACTCGTGAATGCATTTATAACCCGTACCGCACACTCGTGAACTTCAGTCTATTTTTATCAATCTGTAAACTTCTATCTACGATAGGGCTCGTGGTTTAAATCACGGCTCATAGATTACTCTTGTAATTCCCAAAAAATGCCTGAGCAATTCCTGATTTTCTCACTTAGTTTCTGAATCATATTTTCCTGTAAAACAATTACAAAACACATCATATCTACTAAAATGCACTAGAGAAATTACACAAATTCTAAGTTTTAAGCATGAAACGTGTCGTAAATCCACGACACATCAACTTAAAATAGTTGTTTGTCCTCAAGTGACTTACACAACTATCATGACCCAACACACCGAGCCGTGCAGACACCTACTCTAACGCCTAAGTAGGAGAACCCTCGATTCCCAATAATTAAAATTATGCGGAAAATTAAGAAGAGTGACGAAATAAAAGAAAATCATGTAAAGTTTTTATAGAACAAGAGTTTTAAACGACTTAAAGTTAAGACTTGTAAAGTAATTAACACCCCAAGGATCTAGTCTAAACATGTATAAGAGCTACTAAGAGTACAAAGTAAGACATAATAATGAAAAGACACAACTCCCACTATGCGGAAGGAAAATAGAAGCTGCTGGAGATTTGCCTTCATTTTCACTTATGAAACATCACTGATCCTACAACCAGACTATGCCCCAATGGCATAAATAGAGTAGTATCAGTAAAACCACACATATGGGTAGGCATCATCGGTCAACCCGAATATCCACCGCATAATATAAGAAATCAACTAGCGAAACATGCAATAAGACTAATAGCTTCTCCACCTTTATATTTTGCCTGCCCTTACCATTCCGGATATTAATATCATACTAGCATACTTGCCTCTATCTCTTACTCATTCCATTCATGGCTTAACTTATAACTCCAGATTACGCCTATCGAGGCTTAACATCCATTTTATATTACTACCTCCTCACGGGGAAAGACCCAACTACGAAACACTATCACTAAACACCACCCCAAACCTTGACAATAATACTCGTGACCATATTCTAATTAACAAGGGTAGCACCGGCACCCTTAGTTCCCCCTTACCATACCTCCACCCGATTTTGGACTCTACCATTCACAATTCACTACACAAACAGATATCTCCAATTAACTTACAACATCGCCACCCCCACATATAAGAACATTATGTACAATCCACTAACCATTTCAGGAAACACGTCCAATTCCACATTATCATTATCAAACAATTACGAATATATAGCATGTCAATGGTCCTCTCATGGAACCCATACCCAAATTGTTAGTGTACCGATACGTGGTACCCGATCCAAGTTAGTGTGCCGTACGTGACACTCGATCCCATATATGCGTCGGAACGTGGCACCCGATCCAAGTTAGTGTGTTGGAACGTAACACCAGATCCATTCAACAAGCCATAAACACAAACACAATGTACATTCTCATAATCATACAATCAGGTGTTGATTCATGGCCTACCATCATTTATTCATGTTCATTTATGATTAGGGTGATCAATAGTGCAACATTCGCATACATACATGCATTATAATGAAGTAATTACTAACATACCTCACACCAACATAAAATCACAACCATTACCTACCCCTAGTTCATCGACTAAGGCTTCCTCCTACGGTTTACGTCTGATTGAATACCTAGGGTACAAGTACAACATCTTGTTTCGGTGCACGAAAGCCTATGCAGGAATTCTACCATCAATTTTAATAAACCACGCAGTGAATAATATGTTTATAACTACTCAATTAAATAAACCTAGCTTACCTGGGCGCCAAGCCGCTGCACAGAATTATGGCTTCGATTCTTATTTTCGGACCTCGTGACGGTGGATTTGATCAAAGATTTGCAAGCTATCGACCTCCTCACGCTAGAAATCTTTTCCTCCTTCTTTCCCAAGCCTAGATCATATTTTGGAGGGTTTCTGGGGTGATTTACGTCTAATTTAGGTGTTTTTGGAAGAAGGAGAAAATAAGACTTCGCGTTATTTACATTCTATCTCGCCTATCCCGTTCTGGAGGCTACTTATCCCGTTGTGGTGCTGCCGCCCTTGCAGGAAAATGTCCCCAATATTTTCTCGATGTTTTGCTCTTTTTAAATAACGACGGTTCGGATCGTTACAACAACTAACACCTCACAACAAACTAAGCAAAAGAAAACTAAAACCTACATCAATCATATGACTTTTAATGGTTCAGTTCACAAACAAGACACCCTCCTTTCTTCTTAAATATAATATATTTTGTGCAGGTTATTGAGTTCTCAAGATAAAACATGTGGATCAATGAATGACATCATCATATTCACACTTCACATGCAAGGTTACATACACAAACAACAATCACCTAGCTAATCAGAAATCAACAGTGCTAATCTTATGCCTTCACCAAAATAAAATCTCGTTAACACATTGTATCATGATTTTAAAAATATGGGACTTGGTAAACACTCACTCTCACAAAATAAATTTAAATCATGCATGCACAATATCATAGGCATGCTCTTATTTTCTACACATTGACTTTCAAACAGGTGGATTAGAATTACTATAGGACTTTACTTGGCTTGTAATTTAGGTTCAGGGACATGTATCATATATTTGGAGACAATGGCTATTTGCCCTCTGATACGAATGCTCCTTTAAGGAATTACTCTAGAAGAAAATATAGGCGAGCAACATGTGGAGATAATGTATCTTAGTTTATCTGTCTTACTTTCTTTGTATTAAGTAGGATAAAATATATAAGCAGTAATTATCTATAGTAGTTATAAAGTAGAAGTTATTACCAGCAGGCAACAACAATTATTTACAGCAGTAATTGTTTCTATCTATTTGTTAGGAGTTATTTATGTTTACTATAAATATTTGTATTTTAGGAGAATTCTAAAAAGAAAAAATATATTATTATGTCTTTATATCTGGAGATTTGTCCACTCTATACAAACATTGTTATTGGTTAATGCAGTGTTTAAGATTCTTGCACTTTATTTAACCGGTAAAGTTTCATTTTCATTTCATTTCATATCAGTTTCTATCATTTTGGTATCAGAGCAGACTGATCCAATATGGTTAATATCATATCTTCTACTTCGCAATCACAAGAAGACGTTCCCAATGTTAAAACCCTTACGCAACAACTTTCTGCTATTGCGTCAAAATTAAACACAATTGATTCATTGGCAGCATATGTTGCTTCACTGAAAGTCCAGACTAGTCACATCCAACAAGAGGAAACCAGTTATTGAACTCGTAACAGAGGAAAAAGTGCAAATGTTTGGCAAGAAGAGGAAGAAGACATCGATAATACAGGGTGGACAAGAAATCCTCCCCGGAGGTCATACACGAAGATGGACTTTCCCAGATTTGAAAGAGGAGATCCTAGGGGTTGGATTTTGAAGGCAGAAAAATATTTCTGCTACTATCAAACTCTAGATGAACATAAAGTTGACATTGCTGCTATGTATATGGAAGGTGATGCGCTTGATCTCTTCTCTTGGATCAATCGTGAACGGACTTTGCTCTATTGGGAAGAACTTGTTAAAGCATTGCAAGAAAATTATGGGCCTGTAGAGTTTCAAAATCCGGACGAGCATCTGTGTAGCATCCGCCAAACTGGTTCAATACAGGAGTACCGTCAAGAATTTGCAAAATGTTCATCCAAAGTCACAGACTAGCCATATCACTGTCTCTTGGGGGTTTTCATGAATGGGCTTAAAGAAGAACTTAAATCAGATGTAAGAATTCATAAGCCTAGAACTGTTTATAAAGCCATGAGCCTTGCAATGGAATTTGAGCAAAAAGTTAGTTCTAATCATGGAAATAAGTCTCAATGGTCAAATCTGTCACGATCCAACACAATCCAAACTGGTTCTGCACGTGATGTTTCTTACCAATCAGTAGGCAACCAACACGTATCACGATCCAATCCGAATTCTACCCAGATGTCTCCTCCTCCTTCTCCGAATCGTGCTTGGGAGATAGAGAAACAGAATCGCATAGCCAAAGGACTTTGTTTTAGGTGTAATGAAAAATTTGCACCAGCTTACCATTGCAAGACAATATCTCTCACTCTTATGGAGGAAAATGACAACATTGAAGGTGGTGAATCTGGAGAACAAATGTCAAGTGACATTATTGATGGTGATGCAGGTACAAATGACCTTGCTGAAATTTCATTTCACGCCTTTCTAGGTAACACAACAAGCACAACAATGAAACTTCAAGGGACCTTAAATGGACGCAAGGTGCTGCTTCTGGTTGATAGTGGGTCATCCCACAATTTTATCTCGGAAAAAATCGTTGAAGAATTATAGTTACCTGCTCAAGTTATGCCCTATTTTGGAGTTCAGATTGGCAATGGAGATATCATACGTTGCAACCGTTTGTGCCAAAATCTTGTTGTGAAGTTCCCTGGACTAACTATTGATCAAGATTTTTGTCCTTTCTCTGTTGGATGAGCAGATTTGGTGCTTGGAATTAAGTGGATTGCTTCTTTAAATACAGTTCAAGCAAATTGGAATGAGAAGTTTTTGATTTTTAATTTAAATGGGAAGCGATATAAACTTCAAGGGGTTCCATAAGAATCAAATGCGCCAGTTGCTTTTTAGTATTTCTCCAAGGAGGCTGATACCTGCTTGACTAGCTCAAAAGGAAGCAGCTGGAGTGTGTAGATGGGCTTTGATTGAATAAGAGTTGGGTGATTTTTTTCCAATAATGCCAACGATGGATGATATTATGGATTAATTGCCTGTCGGGAGCGTGTTACTTTTCAAAGCTTACCTTATATTATTAAAGAAAGGGGGCCCTTGGGGATACTTCAGGTAATTCTCTACCTATTGATATTCAAAGCTTGCTTCATAAGTTTGAATCAATTTTTGAAGAACCTAAGGCCCTACCACCTTTTCGTCAACGCATTCATTCTATCCCTTTGATTCATAACTCAAGACCACCCAACATCCGTCCGTATCGTTATCCATATTTCCAAAAATCAGAAATTGAAAATCAAGTTTCTGAATTACTCCAAAAAGGTTTTATAAGTCAAGTACCAGTCCATTTGCTAGTCCTGTCCTTCTCGTGAAGAAAAAGGACAATACATGGCGTATGTGCATTGATTATAGAGGTCTCAACCAAATCACTATTCCAGATAAATACTCTATTCAAAATATTGATGAGCTTTTGGACGAATTACATAGAGCAACTATTTTTTCGAAGATTGATTTGCGTTCTGGTTACCACCAGATACGTGTCGATCCAACCGACATTCATAAAACTGCTTTTCGTACTCACTCTGGACATTATGAGTTTACTGTTATGCCCTTTGGTCTCACTAATGCTCCTTCGATGTTCCAATGTGCTATGAATGATTTGTTCAGACCACATCTACGCAAATTCATTCTTGTATTCTTTAACGACATCTTGGTATAAAGTCAGACCTTTGAGCAACATATCAGTCACTTGGAACTTGCTCTCCAACTTCTGAGAGACAATTGTTACTATGCCAAAAATTCTAAATGCTCATTTGGGCAAGTCCACATTTCTTTTCTGGGTCATGTGATTTCAGAAAAATGGGTTGGTGTTGATTGGGATAAAGTTCAAGCTGTCTTGGAGTGGCCAGTACCAATTAATGTGAAGGAGTTACGTGGATTTCTTAGGTTAACATGTTATTATCGCAGATTTGTGAAGGGTTATGAAATGATGGCTCGACCACTCACTGAACTTACCAAGAGAAATGCTTTTAAATGGTCGAACTCTACAGAGAATGCTTTCCAACTTCTAAAGCAAGCTCTAACAACTGTTCCAGTACTACAACTTCCAGATTTCACTCAACCATTTGTTGTGGAATGTGATGCTTCTTCAGAAGGAATAGGGGTTATTCTTCTTCAGGATGACCATCCTATTGCTTATTTTAGTAAGGGACTTTCTTTTTCCAGTCGTTTGAAGTCTACTTATGACCGCGAATTGCTTGCTCTTGTTTTAGCTTTGCAGAAATGGAAACACTACCTCCTGGGCAATCATTTTTATGTCCGAACAGATCATTGCAGCCTCAAGTATCTCCTTTCTCAGCGTATTACTACTAATGAGCAGCAAAGATTAGTAATGAAATTGCTTCCCTTCGAATTCACAATTGTTTATAAAGCCGGGAAAGACAATTTGGGAGCTGATTCTCTTTCAAGGAGGCCATTAAATGCTGAATTTCTGGCTCTTGCTATTCCTGTGCCGATGGATTTTTCCAATTGGCAAAATGCTCTCTAAGCAGATACATATACTCGTGAGATTATTCAATCTATTCACCATGATCCTTCCTTACAACCAGATTTTCATCTTGTGGATCATAAACTTTATTTCAAGGAAAGGTTGGTCGTTCGGGATCAATCTTCCATTAGACAAAAGCTTCTCTCAGAGTCTCATGATACACCCTACTGCCGGGCATGAAGGATATTTAAAAACCTTGAAGCGCCTTTCCTCCAACTTTTTCTAGCCAATGATGAAGCATGATGTTAAGATCTTTGTTCAGAACTGTTTGGTTTATCAACAAGCCAAATACCAAGCTCTAGCACCTGTTGGACTTCTACAACCCTTGCCTATACCTGAAAGAATTTGGGAAGATATCTCACTTGACTTCATTGTAGGACTTCCCAAATCTAGTAGTTTTGATACAATTTTGGTTGTCGTAGATCGTCTCAGCAAGTATTCTCATTTCATCCCACTTTCTCATCCATATACTGCCAAGATTGTTTCTAAGGTTTTTTGCAGAGAAATTGTACGTCTTCATGGCATTCCTCGGTCAATTCTATCTGATCGGGATGTTATCTTTCTCAGTGCTTTTTGGCAGGAGCTTTTTCGACTTAGCCAAACAAGGCTAAGAATGGGTACCTCTTACCACCCACAATCTGATGGACAAACAGAGGTAGTTAACAGATGCTTGGAATCGTATTTACGATGCTTTGTTATGGAGCAGCCTCGTACATGGAGTCAGTATCTACCATGGGCAGAGTTTTCTTTTAACACGGGTTTCCACTCATCCACAGAAACTACCCCATTCAAAGTTGTTTATGGTAGGGACCCTCCATCCATTTCTCCTTATGTTCATGGAGAAACACGCATTGCTGAACTTGAAGAACAACTTTTGAATCGTGATGCCATGCTGAAAATTCTCAAGGATAACCTTTTAAAGGCTCAAACTCGAATGAAACAACAAGCTAATTCTCATCGTCGAGATGTTACCTTTCAAGTTGGAGATTCTGTCTTTCTACGTGTTCAACCTTACCGTCAAAGTTCTTTGGCTCATCGTAGGTGCGAAAAATTGTCACCTTGATTTTTTGGACCATATGAAATTGTACGATGTGTTGGACCTGTAGCTTATGAACTAGAGCTTCCGGCTTCCTCCAAAGTACATCCGATTTTTCATGTATCTTTGCTCCGTCTAGCTCATGGTCAGCAAGCTGTTATACCACCAGCCCCTCTTCCTCTTAATGAAGATTGGGAACTCACCATATCTCCTGCTAAGATTCTTGCACATCGATGGGTTAAAGAAGCTGGTTCTTCTTCTTTGGAACTGCTCATTCACTGGGTTGAGGAAAGGTGACTTTTCAGGGAGGATGCACTAATACGAATGCTCCTTTAAGGACTTACTCTAGAAGAAAATATAGGCGAGCAATATGTGGAGATAATCTATCTTAGTTTATCTATCTTACTTTCTTTGTATTAAGTAGGATAAAATATATAAGCAGTAATTATCTATAGTAGTTATAAAGTATAAGTTATTACCAGCAGGCAGCATCAGTTATTTATAGCAGTAACTGTTTCTATCTATTTGTTAGGAGTTATTTATGTTTACTATAAATATTTGTATTTTAGGAGAATTCTAAAAAGAAAAAAAATATTATTATGTCTTTATATTTGGAGATCTGTCCACTCCATACGGACATTGTTATTGGTTAATACAATATTTAAGATTCTTGCACTTTATTTAACCAGCAAAATTTCATTTTCATTTCATTTCATATCAGTTTCTATCACCCTCCTTGACACTACGCTAATTCATTCCACATTTATAATCAACATTTTATTCTTCCTCTTTCCCTTTTCTTTGTTCTATTTACAAGAAGCTGTCGGGAGTGACAATTTATTTCTAGCGCAGTTTTTTATATGAACACCAGCCACACCCGTTTCTTTCCCTTTTTGGCATTATTCTCCTATTTTCATACCTCATTTTTTGTCGTTTTTCTCTAATAGTAAGCGTAGCCACCCTGAACTCAGGGTGAATAGGGTAATGCAATAAATGGGTCACCTTTAGGCTCAAAATTATGGATCGAAGGATAACATTCATTTGGTCGGTCATTTAGGCTAAGCGGGCTGATCTCAAAAAAGACCTATAATGATTCATTCTCTTTAACTTGCTTATTTAAGTTTGGAAATGGGTAAGATATATTTGAATGAGAGATTGTGAGTAACATTGAAATTTCCAGTAGTTTAAAGTTTATCTGGAATAAATTAATTTTAAGTTTTGAATGGTATTATTAGTTAAAATGTATAGAAGTTCGATTAAGTAAATATTGAGAATACTTTATTTGAAATAGTGTAGAAGTTTTTTTTTTTCCTACTATTAAAATGAAGACCTTTATTTATTTTACTAGATAAGAATTTTAATCATTAAGTGTTGTTTCTATTTTTATTTGCTTGGTTTAAATAATTGATGTTATTTTGGTTTTACTTAATTTGTTCCGCATTTGGTTAATTCAATTAATTTACACTAAGATAAATATATATAAATAATTTATTATTATTTTAAAAAAAAAGTTTAAGCATGATCTTGGTAATTAATTTTAGTCGCTAATATACTACATATGATTGTTTGAAATATGTCTAGTGAGTTACAACGATTAACTTTTAATTTTTTTTAGAGCCTTTAGACTTTTATAAGAATATTTCTAATTTTAAATAATTTTGCTCATTAAATTAAATTGTTAGAAGCATAATTTAGGCTGATAATAAAATTGGGCAAATTTTAGGATTTGAAGAACATTACACAATTTTTTGGTATGAAATATAAATAAATAAATAATTTGTGGCAAGGTTGGAAAGTGCTGCTACCAATACACCACACATTAATAAAATAAGACAATTTAAGCGAGTTTTAAAACAAATCAAAGAAGGTGGGTAAATATATTTTTTTATTCTTAAGCTAATAAATGTAATATGTCCAGCGCTAATTTAAGTTACCGTGCTATCATCACGGTACTCATGGGGTGCTTAATACCTTTCTCTTGGTCAATGAAATTCCTTACTCGAACTTTTGTTTTCGCAGAACATAAATTAGAGAGTCATTTACTTGTGAGAAGTTTAGGTCCAAACTTTAGATTATGAAAAATCAAGAGCTTAATTACAAATTTACTAAGACGTACACTGAACCTCGGCCAGTATGAAAAGAAAAAATTACTTTCTAACCTATCTGGTCTTCAATACAGATTGCTTCGGTTGAATGGTGTACATAGTAATATTTTTTACGTATTTTATTCTTTCTAAATCTATATACGACCAGACAATTCTAACATGGTTGTCTCTTGGTTGGAGCAAGACAACCAACTAGATGCAAGAAGACTGGCAACAGAGTATTTTCAGTTAGCAATGAAAACTAGCTAAGAAGAGAAGACATTTACTATAGCAGTGGATATGACTGAGAGAATAATTCAGAGCAATGTAGTAGAGTTGTGCTCTTTCTACTTGTATCTTTACTGTGTTATTTCTTATCAATCTGATAGAATTTTATTCCATGTAAATTAGTTCAGTTACAACTTTTACTATCATTTACAACTTTTACTATCATTTACCTAAGCTCATTCTAAGTGATTAAACATAAAGTAAGGGTTTATGAACATTGAAATCTTTCAAAATTATATTAAAAAAATAACATCAAAATCAAGTATGTTGGGCCTGTGTTGAGCATGGGCCATGGACAATCTAGTGTGTATATATATACTAGATAATGTTGCCCGTGCTATGCACGGGCCCAATAATATAAATGGTATATTTTGAGGCTAATAACCGAGTTTTTGAAGCGATTGTTTGCGTGGATAAAGGAATAAGTTTTTTTATCACAAACATTTACTTTCTTTGACGCTATTTAAGGCATAATAAGACTACCCACATACAACATTTTTGAAATATTTTATGTTGTCAATTATCATGATTTATAGTATTTTTACGATAGATTCACTTCAAGAATCAGTGGAATTTTTTGTATTTTTT
>JAJOOH010016336.1:0-10914 GCA_029582605.1 Solanum gracilifrons
AATTAAAATTTCCTTCAGTCGACTTCCTGTAATGGTCAGTCGATTGGCCTGCACGTTAGTAAAACAGATATATAGAAATAGCAAATGCAGCAAGTAAATGACACAGAGAGATTTTATACTGATTCAGAACACCGATGTGGTGCCTACGTCCTGTCCCCTTGGGTTACAAGGGTTTCCTTAAAATCTTGTTGAGAACTTGGGTGTTATAGAATGTTACAGTTGAGAGACATGTCTGATATGAAAATCAGATCTTCTTCTTTGACACAACCTCTACTTGTATAACCTACACTCAAATTTTTCCTTCTCTTTTCTTTTCAAATGTTCACTCGAGTGTGTACAAAATTTTATGAAAGATAAAAAAAGATTACAATATAAGTTCAAGTGAAGTGTGTACTTAACAACTATGGCTAAGAGAGGTTTATATAGCTTTGGAGGACTTTGCTCTTTTATGGAAAACCAAGGGAGTTTGAATCAAGGATCTTTGATTGAGTCCTTGATTTTATTTTGATTGATTTGCTGAGTCATGTCCATATCAGATATGTGCATAAGCAAATCAATTTCTTTCTTTGTATGATGATCTTCTTGTGGTCTTGAGTCTTGGTTGATCTTGTTATCTTGAATGCATCCCTTGATTTCGATTTCTTCCTTTGTAGTTTTGGATGTTGGCTGATCTTTGCTATCTTGAATGTATCCCTTGACTGATAGAGTTTCGTATCTTCTGTTGATTTGCTTCATCCTACGCAGATGCTAGAATTAATGCTTGGTCTTGGATATTTCTTGATTGATATGTCCCTTGAATGCTGGAATCTTGATTTATTTGTTTTCCTTTTGTGTATCGTACAACACATGGCTTTCCCTCTTGATGTAGTGTGTTTTGACTTTTTTCCTTTTTGATTTCTTTGCCTTGATTGATGATTTTGGCTATCTTGAATATATTTTGCATCCCTTGATTGATGAACATATTTTCTCCTTCTTTAGGTGTTATATGCTTAGCTCATCTTTTTCCTTCTTTGCCTGCAACAAGTTACAAGTCGGTTAAGTGTTTCATTATTGAAATTATCCGATTCTATGAGGCTAACAATTCACACACATAGCTAGATAGTTCTTATATAGCTCAATATCAATATATCTATTATACTAGGGTATTACAATTCTACTTCCTAATCCTCAACTATACTTCCTCTAGTCCATATTAACTGAACTGTTGAATTTTTTTCATAGTTCAAAATAAGTAAATTATTCAAAGTTTAAGAGAACTGTTGGAATTTTTTTTCATATTTACTCTTCATTTAATGAGTTCCTAACTACTATATATTTTTTAGTAATAATAGTTTGGAACAATCAAAAGGATAATAATAATAATAATTTAATAAATGTCCTTTATCATACCCCAATAATTCTCGTATTCTATGTTGAATAACTTTAATTTGCATTATTATGATATATTCAATTAATCTAATATGACAAATGATTCAACTACTTTTTGATAAATTATGATAGAACTCAATAATTGTTGTCTTTGGGACTCTATAGGACTTAACTCTTGCAACATATTTGGTGAGACCCGTACCATTATTCGATGAGTCAATCCTATTGACAAACACAACACTTTCAAAAGAGAAATATGGTTGTGTTCGTCGTGTTTATGTTGTATGTGACAAGGACAATGTACTCAAGGAAGAACAATTTCAAAGGTGGTTGATTAACAATAATCCACCAGATGAGGTCCACATGATTCCCGATGCAGACCACATGGTCATGTTCTCTAAACCTAGGGAGTTTTCTTCTTGTCTTGTTATGATTTCACAAAAATATCATTGATCTTTCATCTTGTTTATCAGTAGTGTAGCTGTCATATTGTCAGTTAAATACCATTCGTTGAAAGATTATATTGTATTATATTGTATTGTATGTATAAAAAAACAATATAAAGTATATCGATTACAAATTACTTTTCGTATGTTTATATTGATTCTTGAACACACCTTCAATGAAATTTTTGATTTCGATACTATTGTTTACTAATAAAAGAAGGGAATTATTAATCATACCGAGATTGTCCTTTCTTTTATCGAGCATGCATTTGTTTGTATTGTATGTGGTGGCCCAAAACTCCACAATCAACTATTCATAGAGATGAAAATACATAAATAAACTAACTATTTATAGAGAAAAGAACAAGATTAAAAAGAATAACTCTTATATATAATCTTTACGATAATTGTCAAACCTCTTCCTTGGATTATCCCGTTGCTTTTAAGGATAATTTAGATATTTCAGACCTTGTATACGTTGGTGAATATATCATAATTACATTTGGAAAATAAAATGGACACAAATTAAATAAAAAAATATGTATGTTGAGCCACTGATATCTTTCTCTTTAGGGAGATTCAAGTCAATTGTTGTATAATTTTAATATATCCAATAATATAATTCTTGACTTGTCCTTTCTAGGATATAACATTTCATCCACGTCGTATGACTCAAACAATTTTGACTTAGTTGAAGAATCCAAAACTTCACCAACAGAACACTTTTCTTCAATATAAATTTCTCTTTTGTATAGTGAATAAGTTGGAGACTAGGATCTATTTGGATTGGCTTATTTTAAGCCAAAATAAAATTTGAAGCACTTTTGAAGTGTTTTGAAAAATTTTAAAAGTGTTTATAAGCATTTGGTTTTAAGTTAAAATGATAAAAATAAGTCAAAAACAATAAGTTGGAATTTTTAATTAGGAGAAAAATTATATAATTAGACATACTTCACTATAATATATATATATATATATATATACTATTACTAGTCAATAGGTCTGCACTTCGCGCGGTAATAAAAACCTCATTAAATATATTTTTATAAGATTAGAGTAAGAGAATTTTTAAAATTTTGAATATTTGAAACACTTTAATCCTTTTCCAAATTTAAA
Source organism: Solanum gracilifrons (assembly GCA_029582605.1). Taxonomy (NCBI): domain Eukaryota; kingdom Viridiplantae; phylum Streptophyta; class Magnoliopsida; order Solanales; family Solanaceae; genus Solanum; species Solanum gracilifrons. Next base: position 2,931 of record JAJOOH010016336.1, read on the forward strand.
TGGATTAGAATAACACTTAATTGGATGTGTTTCTTTATTTTTGAGGTGTATTGTATTAATTAATGAAGTAAAGGTGAGAAAAAATTAGTCTAGAAACTAATTTTTCTTTAAAAAGTATGTAAAGAGAGAAATAAGCTTGAAGAAAAATTAATGCAGTGTATATAATTTATAATATATATTTTTGTCATTGTTGATTTATATTTTTGTACTTTTATCATTTATTTCTTAAGCATCGATAAAGCACAAATTAAACAGGATCCATCTATCCTAATCTAATAAATCAAACAAAAAATTATTTTTCTTTCGTTATTTTTGTTTTTGTTTTGGAGTACAAAGTTAGGAGAGACACAAAGTCAGTATGTCATTTTAATATTATAATAATATGCATCTTTATGTTGCCACTTCAACAATATCTTTTGTCCGTTCATGGCGTCATATGACGTTCTTTACTCTCATTTAGAGTCTCGTTATATTGGCATAATTAGTGTAATTATGTTGCATTAATCCATTTGGAGTTGGTGCTTATGTTACATTTTCATTATGCCTTTATTTTGGTAATAAATTTAATTAGTTCATATAAAAAAAAGAGAAAATATGACTAATACTTAAATTAAAACCTAAAAATATCAATCATCTTATTTGCTTCAGTTTTTAAGATACGAATCTCTAATTATTTTGTGGGACAAGGATGTTTTATATTTGATAAAAAAAATTAACCTAAATAATTTTTTGTTTAATTTTTTATCCGCCGTTGACTATCAAATGCAAGGTAAATAATTTGTCCTCCTCTTTTCTAAAATAAGAGATGCTTATTTTATATGAGAACTACTAAACTTAAACTTTCTTTAATATTGTTTTTTGATATGATAACAAAAGACATACATGTTAGGCACATAATATTCTTTTAAAAGTCTCCATTTTGTTTTTAAATTTTGTGCAAGTTAAAATATGAAAAATACCAGAAAAAATGTCAATAGTAATGGAGAGGAAGGAGTGACTAACTATTTTTCAAATCAAATAAAAATAGACCTACAAATTCATAATAAGAAAAGCATTGATATTAATATTTCAACAAACAACTCGATACAAAATTATGTATCATTTCTGAATTGTTTGAAGTATAAGAACAATTATAGAAATAATAAATAATGAATATTCTTAAACTCTTGTGTAGTTCCAAAAATTACTAAAGGTGTAATTATTTAGAGAGAGAGTCAAAATTTTAAAATGATGACAAAAAAAATAGGAAAAAAAAAAGAGAAAAAGAATATTGTATCGAAATTATTTTAAATTCTTTTTCATTTTTACACAAATTTATTCTTACAATTCAATATAGTATGATCGAAATATAGGACTTCAGATTATTTTAGTGTGGATTTTAGTATGTTCCGATGTGGTCACTTTATTTCATTATAAAAGAAGATAGAAAATAAAAGATGTATTTCATTATTTTAATACAAATTTTATAAATCTTGAGTTTTAGTAATAAATAATATATATTGAGTAACTCCTCTATTATTGGATATATTTAATTCTAGCATTTTTTTTTAACTTTACTTATTTTATAGCTTGCTATCTAATATACTTTTTATTTCTTATTTTTAAAAAGGAAATATTAGAAATAAGAAAAAATTATGTAGTACTATACACACATGATGAATTAAAATATAAAACTTATGTATGCGATTTTTTTTCCTTTATCTTTATCTTATTTTATTCAATCTCATCACTCATCCAAAGTAACCAAACAAATTTCCATAATCCCACATTTTGCTTGAAATAGTTTCCTTTACTTTTCAACACGATATCATTCTTTCTGTGAATTCATCATATATAAAAAATAAAAATAGGATAACTCAAAAATCACATATAAAAGCAATTTTTAAGGCATTTCAAGAAATAAAGAATTCAACTTATTCCATCTACAAAGAATAATAAATAATAATTTATCTCTCAAATTATGTTAAAAAAATTAAGAAAATATGACATCTCCAATTAATATAAATATGATTAAAGTAAATTAATAGATAAACCATACTCATAAATAAAATAGGAAATCATGTCTTTGGAATCTGGAAACCAAGAAAAACTAAAAGTTTGAGCAAAAATGTCCATGCTCAAGTTCTTACCTTTTCAAAAGATAATTATGAAATCAAACATGGTAATTAAACTCTAATGAATATGTACATTTGATTACACAAAAAAAAAATTAAAAACTAAAAATAAATATTTGCTCCACATAATTTTACCTACCGATCAGTCAAGAGGATTAAGATTTTTCCTCATCTTCCATTGATCTATTTCCTTTCCTTCAACCTTTCTTATATTTGTATATCATACCATTAAAGCAAGCATAGAGTAATATCTTGGTAATTAAACTCTAATGAATATGTACATTTGCTTACAGCAAAAACAATAATTAAAAACTAAAAATAAATATTTGCTTCACATAATTTTACTTATCGATTAGTCAAGAGGATTACGATTTTTCCTCATCTTCCATTGATGTATTTCCTTTTCTTCAACCTTTCTTATATTTGTATATCATACCATCCAAGCAAGCATAGAGTAATATTTTTTTCCCATTTCTTATATTTAAATTAGTATCCACAAGGCAAAAAAAAAAAACCGATGAGACTTTTAGCTATTCAAATTATGGGAATTGAGTTGAGTAGTAAATTTTTAGACATTCAATTTTGTACATTAAAGAATAAAATAAATGGAGGAATAGTAATTGTCATTTTCTTTATATAATAAGTAAATACCCACAAGGCAAGAAAAAACTTATGAGACTCTTAGTTTTTCAAATTATGAGAATTGAGTGGAGTAGTAAATTTTTAGACATTCAATTTTGTACATTAAAGAATAAAATAAATGGAGGAGTAGTAATTGTCATTTTTCTTTTTTATATAATAAGAAATAAAAAAATATATCTCATAAATTGACATGTGAAGAGTCTTTGTTATACATAAATGTTCCTTCATTAATATAATATTTATTTATAATAAATTAAATAATACTTTCACAATAAAATAATTATTGTAAATATGAAAAATAGCCACAAAAAAAGGAGAAAAAAAGATAAATGGTAATGGAGATCATATAGAGGTGCCACATCACATTCTCTATGTTTCTCCTTTATATATATATAACCTATACTTTCACGATATTACATATCATACCACTAATTAAGAGTTTTCTATCATATATTGAGGAAAATATACCTATATACATATATTTTTGCTACTAGATACACTAAAATAGGGAGAGAGACAAATAGGGAAGGAGGCGAGCGAGATTTGGTATGTATCCCAAATACATGTCACATCAGATATACACTACATACATGCATATGTATGTATCTGGTGTGATTCTCATGTATCTAGTGTGATTTACGTGGATCTGGTGTGATTCACATGGATCTAGGATACCAGATACATAAGAGAGTGGTGAGCGAGATGGGAGAGAGACAAGGGAGGCGAGCGAGATGTAACACCTCGGAAAATTTTTGAGCTAAGACTCGAATCATTCTTCATAGTGAGTGAGATTTTACCAAGGAATTTAAATTTTCTTAAGTGTTAAGGTCACTAGATGTAGCACCTTGAGTTCCAAAAAGAACTAAAGAGAGTTCATTCAAGTCTTTCCTAAGTTCTTTTAAGTTTTAGGTCAACTTCAAACGACCATACCTTTTAGACAAGATGAGCTAGGACACCCATAAGATATCAATGAAAGATCTCTAAGTTCGCTTTCTAACTCCACCGAGTTTGCTAAATTTCAAGCTCAGATGAGGGAGATATGCCTATTTGAAGTCTATTTATCCGGTTAAGGAAAGTTACCCAAAAATGTGAGGGGTATTTTGATATTTTCCTTACCCCCATCATATTAAAATGTTTTTAGTAAGATTTTAAGGGTCTAAAATGATTTGGTTCAGTTTTACAATCCTAATTTACGCTTAGGGTTTTAGAAGAGAAAAGAGGGAAGGTTCAAGGCGTTCATCAAAATTTCTTGTGGATCGAGGGTTGTGTAACCAAGGGTTTGATCCCAAAGAGGTATGTAAGTTTTCATAGTGTTGGGTTCGTTCACCCACACGCCAATCATGATTTTCTTTTGTGAATCGATCTATAAATATTGAGAAATTTAAATTCTTGATAAGTGTTCTTGAAGTGTTGCTTTCGTTCTTGAATTAGGACGATGGGTTTGATGAGTTCTTGAGATGGATTTAAAGATTTTGAGTGTTGTTTTTTGGTAGATTTTTGTGTACTTATGTTGGGTATTTGAATCCAAGTGAGTTGGAAAGAAACCATTCGATTCTAGGCAAATTAGAGCAAAAAATTGAAGAAGAAAATTCGTCGAAATATTCTGAGAAGGGGCTGGGGCGGCGCACCCCAGTAGTGCGCCAGGATGATGTATCTAAAGTTGAGGGGCTAACACCCCGCGCCAGCAGTGCGCTAGGGTCACCTGCCCCCACCCTTTTGTCAGTCGTTTGCTCAGTCTAAGTCATTTTAAAGTGTACGTTTACTCCCTATTGATTCTAACTACTCTAAACTACATCTAAACATCGATAGATCATTCATAACATGAATCATAACCCTTAAATTCATAATTCAAGGAAGAGTTAAGAGTAAAGTTTGAGAAAGTCCATTCGAGTCTTTTCAAGGAGTCTTTTACAATTACTTATAAATTGTTTCAAGACTCGAGTAAGTGAGTCTACATTATCATTGAGATCCTTGAGTCAAGTCGTTCATGCCCATAAATTCTGCATGAACTCCATAATTTGAGTATCTTTGAGAGGAGTAGTATCTTCAAGTTCTAAGTCTTGAGTATTGAGTTCCTAATCCTTTTGAGATTATATTCCTAATCAAGGGACTACTACATGTTACCCATGAAGGTCCTTGATTTGAGTTGTTCATGCCCATAATTTCGTATGAACCCTATGAGTCGAGCAGTCTTGAGATGATAAGTATCATTAAGTCCTTGAGTTTAGTAGTTCATGCCCATAATTCCGCATGAACCCTCTGAGTCGAGCATTCTTGAGATGAGTAGTATCATTGAGTCCTTTAGTTCTGGAGTTGTTGAGTTTCTAGTATTGAGTTGTATGTATAGTTATTGAAAACTTGAACTGAGTCGTTCACGTCCATAATTTGGCATGAACCTTATTTTGAGAAGTCTTTTACAATTATTCGTAATTTGTTTAAAGGCTTGAGTAAATGAGTATGAGGATGAGTAGAGTTAAGTTTCATTTTTTCAAAATGATATATGTGAACTAAGTATTCCCAAGAGTAAATGTTTTTACATTTAAAAAGAGAGGAAACGCCGATTTTCAAAAGAGTTCATGAGGAGTTTTTGAGTATAATCTATTTTAAGAGAAATCTTTTGAGTAATAATCTCGAAGTTAAGGATGAGGAAATGTTTTTTTAAAACATATGAGCTAAGTTATAGTTTGCGAGTAGTATTGAGAACCGATATGGGGGAGAGTTCTAACAACTCACAACCCCCAACCCCCATAAACCACGTAGCAAACATGGGTAGAAAGGATCATACTTTTTAGATGATTCCTTATTGTTTTTCAGCATAGACAAGTGGATTCACTTAGTGATTAGGTTCTATACCCTGGCAAAGTATAGGACAGTTCTGGCAGCGTGAGCTAGACGTTGTATCATCACATAACTTATAGTGATGGTTGTCGATTAGAGAATATCTCACAGAGTTATTTTGTATTTTTATATACAAACTAAGTTATTATTGTATTTTTCAATACATTGAGTTGCTATCTACTGTTTTGAAAACTTTTCTTTAATTATAATGCATCATTACTACTGCTTTATATTGAACAGAGTTGAGTCTCTTAATAATGAGTTGAGCCCTATTTTCTCTGAGTTGAGTTGAACTATGCTTCACAGAGTTGAGTATCTTATTTTTTAGTTGAGCCCTATTTCACTGAGTTGAGTGGAACTATGTTTCACAGAGTTGAGTCTCTTATTATTGAGTTGAGCCCTATTTTCTTTGAGTTGAGTTGAACTATGTTTCTTTGAGTTGAGTTGAGTGAGTTGAGAAGAGGTAAGTATGTTTCTTTTCCATCAGTTCAAGCTTATGTTTATGCTTTAGAATTCCCCTTACATGCTCGTACATTCCATGTACTGACGCCATTTTGCCTGTATCATTTCATGATGCAAATACAAGTAACTAGGGTCATCAACAGGCGCTTCATTGATACCACTTGAAGTTTGAGTTAGATTTGGTGAGCATCCTTGCTTTCGGAGGATTCCATTTACATTTCAGTTTTGTTAAGAGGTCGTGGATCTTGTCCCAACTTCTATCTTTGTCATTTAGAGGCTTCATAGATAGATAGTAGAGTTTGAGAAGTCTGTTTCATTTATTTTGTTAAATGTTTTAAAGACTTGAGTTGCCTATTTCTGGCAAGCTGAATGTACTATTATATTCAAAGTTAATCGTTTGAGTTAAAACTTTGTATTTGAGTTCAATGGATTTTATTCAATTTTAAGTTTTGTATGCTTAAATTAGTCTTTTGCTTGTAGTCAGCCAGGATGAGGGTTCACTTGGGGACCATCAATGGTTCTCGAGTGCCGGCCACGTTCAGGGTGTTGACTTGGATCGTGACACGATATTTGTTATGTAACATAGATACATGTGAATCCAACTTGGATTCAATGTATCTAGAATAAATTACACATAATTTTGATCTCATGTATCTCGAGATAAATATATCTGGATGTATTTGAACATATCTAGACGCACCAAAATCTGGTAAGATACGTAATATTTCAAACTAGAGACTAAGTATTTAGCTCCTAAACTAGTGGAATTATATAATTACTTATGACTTTTGACTTATAACTGAAAATTAAAAGTCAATCCAAGCTTTTAGAATATTATTTTTGTCTCAACCCTCTCATTCACTACACTAACCTCACCACAATATTTTCCCACATTTCTCATCTTTTTCATCTATTCAACACAACGAAGAAACCATCAATTATATAGGTATAGGATTTATCTTGTGTATGATCTTTTGAGGCTTAGTGAGGCAATTAGTATGGCATAATGAAGAGAACATGGCATTGTAGTTGCATGAGTTACAAAAAGTTATGACACCACTTTCTTCACTTTATGCCTATTAATATCATGTACTTAATATTTTAATTTATAATACTTCATCTGTCTCAATTTATGTGACTTACTTTCCTTTTTAGTCAGTCCCAAAAAGAATGATACATTTCTATATTAAGTAACAATTTGACTATAAAATGTTTATTTTACCCTTAATGAAATGATTTACAGTCACACAAATTTCTATCATTCATTTTGGACCACAAGTTTTAAAAGTCTTCATTTCTTTCTTAAACTCCGTGCCGAGTCAAAGTACCTCACATAAAATAGGACGGAGGGAGTATTACAATGCAAAAATAATATCAATATGACTCCACTTATTTTAATATTAAAATAAGAGAGTTCACCAATTTAATTGAAGGGAGTCTAGTGTGCTCAACATTGAAACTTCAAATAGTAAAACAATATTTTTTACTTTAGAATCAGTAGTGGTCTCAGACATGAACTGTATGTGAATGCTTAATAAAAATAAAGTATCATTGTTTACATATGATAATGATCAAGGTGTTTATATAAGTTTTAATAGTTATTATATTATGATTTTGTGTTATCTCAAATTTCACGAGTATTTCTATGAACATGTCCATTCTCATAGAAAACAATCTCCTTTCACAGTACTCACATAAGTGAAATCTGTCAATTGTGCTTAATTTTGTAAATTTTGACACCCACTCAAATGAGATACATACTTTCATTAAGATTTCTTAGACTCCACCTTCATAAATTATTACAGATCATAGATGCACTCACACCAAAGGAAAGGAATAAAATAAATATAATAATGCATTTCGTAATAAGTCATCATATAATTCATTTAATGTATCGTATTATATATATATATATATATACGCTACAA
>JAJOOH010016337.1:0-11713 GCA_029582605.1 Solanum gracilifrons
TTATTTTAGCATGATTTAGTACTTTTAAATTATGATCATTTTCATTATGACTTTGCAATATTTATTTTATATGATGATTTAATTATTATTTTTTATTGAATATTTTAGTGTCATCAGTACTCATCTCATATTTTGTGTCATTTTCTTAAGAAACACCTTAGATAATTGTATTTTGGTTGGACTAAAGAAATATTTGGAGCACAAGTTAATTATATGTTTGTATGCAAACTTTACCGAAAAAATCCGAGGTTTATTAGTTTGGTTTGATTTATAAATTTAAAAAATCGACACAATGATTTGGTTTGGTATTTGAAAAACCCGAAAAAATCCAAATTTTATTAGTTTGGGTTGATTTATAAATTTAAATTTTTTACACAAATGATTTGGTTTGATATTTGAAAAATCCGAACCAACTCGGTCATGTACACCCCTACATCAAACTATCAGTTCATATAGTTTTATAGGAACAATAAAAGTAAAACTAGCTACCTAATTACACAAATATTTCTATCATATTTATTTTCTTTTTCCTATAGTTAGAAATAATTATATATTGTCTCACTAATTAAATTTTATATCAAACTTCAAGTCAAATACACTCTGAAGTACAAATACATAGGGAGAGAGGCGAGCGAGAGAGGGAATGAGGAGAGAGGCGAACGAAATAGGAGAGAAGCGAGCAAGAGAGTCAGATACATGCGAATCCACTTGAATATAGTGTATCTGGACAAATTATACCTAATTTGACCCATGTATCTGGACGCGCTCAGTACATATATTTGGGGACCGAAATCTGACACGAATGACAATTTTGAGAACTAACAAAAAAATACATAATTTAACGATTTATATTTGTTTGCCCAACAATAAACCCATTAATATGAAGTCAATGGCTAAAAATGAGTTAAAAGCATAATTACTTACAACTCGTAATATATTTGTACTTCATCATCTAACATAGAGAGTTTTAAAATTATAACATCGTCTTTCGTATTTTTTTCTCTCCTCAATTTGAATTTCTACTTTTTTTTAAAAAAATCGAAAAACTTTCATGACATATCTAAAGGCCAACTCGTTTTTTCTTCGTGATAAAGATATTTTAGAACTTTATTGCTTTATTTTTCCCTTTGATTATGTCGTTATTTATTGTTCTATTTAGATTTTTAACGAACCACATCATCTATAAATATTTAAGAGAAGTGTTATGAAATAACACAATTATGGTGGATGTCCATTAACTCCTAAGAAGTTATTTCCACTACTCTACTCTATGTGGTATAGTTAATTTTCTACTATTCCTCACCATTATAAATTTAACTCTCACGTCCTTTAACCTTCTGCATTGATGTCATATTTTGATAACCTTTTATATGCCTCTATAAACACTATAAATAGATGCAACAAAACTCATAAAATAAATGCTTGAAAGGAAGAAGAAAGTCATCTTAAATTATTTCTCTTATTCTATATAGTTTCTCTTGTTTTTATAGTGTTATTCGTGGTTTTGGTACAAAAGGATTTTATATACTATAACTTAATATGCTTACATTGAAGTGGCAGAGCAGTACTACTAGCACTACAAAGAAATATAACTTTTAGTGACAACTCTCTGTGGCGACACATATAGTTGCCACAAATGTACGGCTTGTTGTGGCGATTAACAAAGTTGCCACAAAAACTGGAGGCTATAGTGGCGACACCTATTGTCGCAACAAAACGTAGGCGACTTAATTCATGTCGTCACAATAGTTACTAATTTTTTTCAATAAAAATATATATGAAAATGTATTTATATCGCCGGAAATTTCTTTATATTGATATAATAAGACATTGTATGACTGTCAATTTAACTTCAATTAATAGTTGTAAAGATAGTAATAATGATTTACTTATTTTTCATTGCTAAATTAGTACTTACACTAATTTAATGCATCTAATGACCGTCTTTTAGAATTAGTATTTAGACTAATTTAATGCATCTAATGAGTATTTTAAATACAGTACTTAGGTATTAAATATTGTTATTGAAATAAGAAATGTGAGTATCACATTACAAAAATAACTAATTTTAGGCATATATAGTGGTAATTACTTTTATTGAAAAGTAAATAAGCTAAATTATGACAATAAAGATATAAAATATGCAGTGAGTATTTTCTTGTTTACTATTTTGAGTTCATAAGAAGGTTATTTTTAGTTTTTATTTATAAGAAAGAGATATTATTATAATAATCTTTGTTTTATGAGATACATTTTCTGTATTTAAAATCAAATACTTACGTCTCATATAATATGAAAATTCAACTCTTACATCTCCTTTGAGATATATCTCAAACTAAGTATGTTGAAATAAAATTATTAAACTAAATGCTTTATTTTTCTAATTTAAGGAGAATTTTAAAGTGGATGACTAAATAAACAAACTAAAATAAAAATGAAAAATTTCTATATAATAAAATATTATAATAATCAAAATGCAAAAAAATAATCCCTTCCCCATAATCAAAATGCAAAAAACCCTAACCCGGCCCAAATAACCCAACTAAAGACCCCAATCCCTTCCCCATTTTCATTCAATCAAATTTTGAACCACATAATCGCCGCTTCTAGGACGTCGGGAAAAGACCGGCGAGACCTCTGCCATCGCCGGAGTTGTCTCCTCCACCCTCTCACGCCTCTTGGAAGCTTCTCATAGTTACAAATGTCGAATAGACCTTAAGAAGCAACACATCGACACTAATGATTTCTCCTTCTAACTCAACAGATAAAAGATCTGTCCAAGGCCCATGGATGTAAAAAGAGCCTATATTGGCTCTGTTGAACAAGCTTTTCAATGGTGAAGACTCGAGATTCACTGATTCGTTGTCTCGGAGAAGGTCAATAATCTCCCTTTTACTTACTTTCCATTCTAGGTCTTTAAATGAATGTGTGAATGAATAAATGTTCTTGCCCGCTCAATTAATTTTTTCATTTTTATTTGATAAATAAAATCAGCATCTAAAATGGCTAATATGAACTGAAAACATTAAGAAAAAAAAAATCACCGATCAGTTAATTTATCGATATGTGATTAACATTGTTGCTAGTCTAGTTTGTGTGTTGAGAACCACTTGAATGTGTTTTACTTCATTCTTGTATGAGAGTTTTAAAATTAACTTGAACATTTAGGAGAAAGCCACTGATTCATATAAGAATTTAAAGTTGTCGAAATTTGTGACTAGCTAGAAAAATGTTATGGCTCATCTAAAATCTATTTCCAAGGATTTGATGTAATAAGATTTCTTTTATCAAAACTTAAATGTAATGCAAGTACAAGTTTCTGAATTTACATAACTAAATACCATGTAAAGACTATATGTTGGTGAAATGCTTCATAGTATGATCATACAAGTTATATGATTAAGGAACATAACTATATGTTGTAGTAAAGTAATTTCTTTGGAAAGAAAATGTAGTTTACCTTTGTTCCTTTATGGAATATAAGAAGTATAATTGACTTGGTGATTTATTAATTCAGTCAAATGGAGAGAAAACTTATTTGTTTTCTATGCATAGTCTTAAAATATGGTTCAAGGTTTTATTGGTGCTCACTTTTGATTGTTGTGACTTTGGAAATATGAAGTTTGTATGATGTCCCTTTTTTTTATTGTATTTATGCTTCAGTAACACTTTTCAACATATTAGTATTAGAAAGTTAGTGTTACTTTTCGTTTCTGCGAGACCCTTGCCACCTGCCTATCCACTCTTGTCCTTAACTCGTTATGCCAAATCTAACTATTTGGTGCTGCTCAGCACAATATTTTCCTTCAGTTGCTTTAGCTAAAAGTTTCACTTTAAACGTGCTACTGCATTCGATTTTGGATATGATTAATATCTAAGAAGATTAAGTTATGGATGTATCCAAAGTTGAAAAAATCAAAGAAGAGTTACCTGATGATGATTGAGATGTCACTAGAAAAAAATAATGATATAGAGTGACAAAACACATTTACTACAATCAACTATATTTTTATTTTTTGATAATTTAGTTTGAGTGATTGGTCATAGATTCAGTTTTAACGATATGCTTGTGATGACTTTAGCTTCTTTTTAACTTGGCTAAACAATCAGCTCTTCAAGTCAGATACTTCTCAACTCCAATTTTTGTGCTTCTGCAATTTTATCATACTTATTAATTATTTTGTTTCTATGAAGTTTTTTGCTACTAATGTTGATTCTATGAATTACTTAGGAAGCTGAGATGAAAATTAAGATGGATTGGAAGTTGTCAGAAGAACAAGGACAAATTTCGATAGAAATAAATAGAACGCTCCAAGAACAAATTAGATTAGAAGTGGACAAAGAGATTAAAAGCGATGGATTCTATAATGTCGAGAATTCAACAGGTAACACATTGGTATCTATTTTGACCTTTTGTTATAACTGCAACTCTTGAGCACAAGTGGACAATTGTTAGTTCTCTGTAATAAATCTTGAGCTATCCAACATCATCCCCCAGATGCACTTCTTCATTGTTTCTCTTCTTGCATGGAACTAGCTTGTTTTCTTCAATTTTGTGAAGGAATTGGAAAACAACTTATAAATAGAATGCATTAACTAGGAGTTGAATTTATTGTACCACCAGCAAATTTGGTGATGTCAGCTTGTGCACTGTCACTTTTTCTATTATCGTTCTTTTATAACCATCTGTTTTCTATTAACATTATGATTATGTTAATAAAAGAAGTGATCTAGTGTATTTTCCTCATAGGGGCAAGGTTCTTACGTTATCCCAAAAGCTCTCGACAAAGGAGGGGAGCTTGAAGACACTTAGGGGTCGTTTGGTAGAGTGTATAAAAACAATGCAAAATAGGATGCATTAGTAAAACTTGCATTAGTTATGCAAGCATTATTTCTTATAGAATGTTGGTTTGATGTATTAGAAATAACAAATCTTGCATAATTTTTGTTAAAAAAATATATGTTTACTAAAATACCCTTCACCACTTTATTTATTTGTACACTTCCTTTGCAACAAAGTTCTTTTCTAAAACATCAAAAAAAATTTCTTTGCTAAAACATCATTAACTCTTCTTTTTTTTTTTTATAAAAAATAATATTAAATAGTTGTACTATTGCGTCAAAATATTTTTGTGAAAAGTTGGCAAAGAATTTTTTTAAAATCAAATTTATCGTTACAATAGTAAATTTTTTGATTAAATTATATTGAAATTAGATTTAAAAAAATAATACTTAAGAGGCCATAAAGCCTATTAAGACGCCAATAGATTAAAAGACATTGAAAAGCAAATAAAAATAAAAACAAAAACTTATGACAACAAAGAAAATGAAAAGATACTAGAGCATAAGAAAATGTTAGGAAATGTTTTAAAAAGGCTTTGAGGGTAGTTTTGTAATTATTTAATATAATGCAAGTGTTAAAATGCTATGTACTACTAATGCATAGAATTCCTTGGTATTAGTAATACACAACTCAATACACAATAGAGTATTTAGTTATACATGGCATGAAAAAATGTACCAAACTAGGTACTACTAATACACACCTAATGCATGCCTTATATTTCCTAACTACACACAATTCTAATAGTTAATTTCCTTTTTCATTTGTGTAGGCATAAATGACATTGAACAATGAAATATTGTGAATTACATATTTTGTTGAGTTTTTTAGTAATAGAAGTACTTGTTATATCTAGTTTAAGGATTAGTTTTTGTGTTTCTTGAATTACAATGAATGATAATAATATATTAATAGGTAATTGACAAAATATACGAGTATATATTAATTTTAGAGGAATTACAATGAAGTACTTGTTATATCTAGTTTAAGGATTATTTTTTGTGTTTCTTGAATTACAATGAATGATAATAATATATTAATAGGTAATTGACAAAATATACGAGTATATATTAATTTTAGAGGAAATTTATTAGAATTGACTATTGCAGTTGAAAAGATAGGTTTTGTGGCGACAAAATTTGTCACAAATAAATTATTACCAGTGGCAATTATTGCCACAAAATCTCAAGATTTAGTGGCGATTAGAGTTTCCATTGAAAGTATTAAACATCTGCGGCGACATAAGTCGCTACATCCTTTCTTTAGTAGCGATGAGAGTTGCAACTAATAGTATAAGACCTTTTGTAGCGACTCTAATAGCCAATAAAAGTCTAACTTCAGTGACGACTTACAAAACATGTATTTTGTGGAAGCTTTTTTTGTGGCATACTTGGTTACTTTTAGTCGCCACAATTTTAGATGTGATTATTCTGTATTTATATATGATCATGAATTTACTTTCTACCAATTTTAAAAAAACTTTGTTTCATTAGTTCTATAATTAGTAGTAAATTAATTGTGGTTAAAGTTAATCGTAATTAATTAATTTGTATGTATTGATCGGATAATACATGTTATTGAGTTATGTAAAAAATACATATGGAGAAGAAATTAAGATCTGATCATCATCAAAAGGAGACAAAGTCAGCTAGTATGGCGTCGTCTGATTTCGCGTTACAGCGGGGGAACAAAAAGAGACTTCGATGCAAGAAGGTACAAAATATTAACAATAATTATAATGACTCGATCGATTCGGTGGCGATTCCGAAAACATCGGTTCGAGTTGATCGACAAGTTGTAAGATTTGATCTTAAAAATCAACTCGCTACCACCAACACCATCAGTAGTAACGCTTATTTGAATCTCCGGTAGCGAGCGACCTCCTCTTCTCATCAAATTCTCAGGTGCATTTTTTTCTCTATTTTCCTTCTAAAATGCTTGTTTGGTGCATGATTGTACAATCTTTGACTTACTTAATGGTGGAGCTAGATACCGCAAGGAGGTTCATAAAAAAAATTACTTTAATCCTCCTTACAATGATTAAGGAAAGATTATTGTGTGAAAAATTTACACTGATATAACTAGAGTCAAGTAATAATAGCTGACCTTTAATTGTATCCTGATTTGTAATTGGTCATGTGGTAATGTTATGAACTTTTAAACAACACATCTAGCTTTGATAATAACTCTTTTTATATACTCTAAAAGAGGAAGAATTTTGAATGAAATAATTGAACGCAAGTGACCAAGTGTTTACCATCTTGAATGATTGAGGTGGATTACTATTGTGGTTGAAGAAGCTGCAAAATCCAGTGGTTCGCCATAACTTTAGCAAAGAAACTACATAGCAAATATATTAGCTAAGCAAGGCTCTAGGTGTAACACCCCAGATTTGAAAAAAAGAGCAACACAACAAGTTTTAAGATTTTTAGGTTCCATCGACGGAGGGCAACCACGGCTCGTGGAATGGACCACGGACTGTAGGTCTGGTCCGTTGATGGGCACCCAGAGTCTGCCTAGAATCTCGAATACCACAGCTTGACCAACGAACAGTCGATCAGACCACTGCTTAGCTAACATATTTGCTACGTAGTTTCTTTGCCTGAAGTTATGGTGGACCACTCACTTTTGCAACTTCTTCAACCTCAATAGTAATCCACCTCAATCATTCAAGATGGTAAACACTTGGTCACTTGCATTCAATCATTTCATTCAAAATTCTTCCTCTTTAGAGTATATAAAAATAGGTATTATCAAATCTAGATGCGTTGATTAAGAGTTCATAACATTACCACATGACCAATTACAAATCAGGATACAATTAAAGGACATCTATTATTACTTGACTCTAGTTATATCAATGTAAATTTTTCACACAATAATCTTTCTTTAATCACCGTAAGAAGGATTAAAGTAATATTTTTTATGAACTGTATCCTCATTGCGATATCTAGCTCCACCATTAAGTACGTCGAAGGTTGTATAATCACAGACCAAACAAGTATTTTTAGAAGGAAAAT
The DNA here is from genome assembly GCA_029582605.1 of Solanum gracilifrons. Taxonomy (NCBI): domain Eukaryota; kingdom Viridiplantae; phylum Streptophyta; class Magnoliopsida; order Solanales; family Solanaceae; genus Solanum; species Solanum gracilifrons. The sequence goes on from JAJOOH010016337.1 coordinate 7,864, forward strand.
AGAGAAAAAAAATTCACCTGAGAATTCGATGAGAAAGGGAGGTCACTCGCTGTCGGAGATTCAAATAAGCGTTACTACTAGTGGTGTTGGTGGTAGCGGGTTGATTTTTTTGATCAGATTTTACAACTTGTCAATCAACTCGCACCGATTTTTTTGAAATCGCCATCGAATCATTATTATTATTGTTAATATTCTGTACCTTCTTGCACCGAAGTCTCTTTTTGTTCCCCCGCTGTAACACGGAATCAGACGACGTCATACTTGATGACTTTGTATCCTTTTGATGATGATCTTATCTCAATTTCTTCCCCATTTGTATCTTTTACATAACTCAATAACCTATATTATCCAATCAATACATAAAAATTAATTATCTACGATTGACTTTAACCACAATTAATTTACAACTAATGAAACAATTTTTTTTTAAATTGGTAGAAAGTAAATTCATGATCATATATAAATACAGAATAATTACATCTAAAATCGTGGCGACTAAAAGTAACCAAGTATGCCACGGTTGATGCAATCCAGATTGCCTCAAGGCCATTCATTACAAACCAAGTTCGGGATTCCCAAGAAATGCAAGGATTACTCATGAAGATAGGGGTTCTTGAGCTTGTATTGATGGCCAAGAGAGGTTCCCCATGCATGGAAGATCACTTGGGGAAGTGAAGGAAAGACAGTTGATGAAACTGTCACTTTGGGCGAGCAATTTCATTTGGTGCACAGCTCACCAAAGCTACAAGGATGTTGCCAAGGAAGAGTTCCATCGCCGACCTGGTTGGCGACTCGTCGAAGGGGTTTGGGCAATGACACCAGACCGCCTAAAGTTCCAGAACGTGGCTAGAAGAAGGAACCAAGTAGGAACCATCGCCGAACCCAAAGGGTGGATCGTCGAGTCATTAGGCGAGCCCAACTTGGCTCGCCCAATGGCCATTTCGGGTCACTTTTGGGCCCTTTTATGTAATAATGTCCTAAAACTATAAATAGGCAGTTTAGGGTCATTTTTAGGTAAATTATTTTGAAAATAAATGATTGGTGAATTGGATCTCCTTTGAGAGACTTGAGAGCTTGGTAAAGCTTTTGTTGAACTTTGTTAGAAACAGGGGTTGCTTGGAGATTCAATTTCCTTGAGGTCTTCGTAAGAGATTCGGTGCTTGATTCGGATTAATCGATTGAGGTCTTTAGGTTTAATATACCTTTAGTTTTCTCTTGATTTCTCAATCTATTTATCGTGATTAGGTGCTTATATAGGATTGTAATTGGAGGTTTTAGGATTTAATATATCCTTTAGTTGCCAATTGTTCCTTCTCTTGTATCTCGTCTTCTATCTTTCTTTTGTTTCCACATTTTATCCGTAATTCCTTTTGAGAATTACATCATTTGGTATCAGAGCAAGGCTTAGAATCGTTCCTACAAATTCTAGTCTTGGGTTGTTACAAAAAAAAAGTCAAAAACGTTTTTCAAGAAAACCCCAAAAATATTTTGTTGATTTGAGTCTTGTTTGAAGTTTTCAAGGCTAGATTAGTGTTCTCTAACCTTATTTGAGTTTAGGTATGAGATTTGGTGAAATTTGGAGCTCTATTGAAGAATTCACCATTGTTGGGTGAAGAAGCTTGACGAACTTCAAGTGAGTTTTCAGATTTAGGTTGAATTGGAGACTCTTGGGTATTGGGAGTTGAACTCTATATCCTTAGGAGTTCATATCTGAAATTTGGGTGAAAACGGAGTAGAAATCCATTGGGTTTGAAAATTGGGTGTTCTTCATGTTCATGGTATTCTTCGTGACTTGAAGAAAGAAGGAAATGGGTTTTGAAATCTGAAGATTTTGGCAAGGAATTGAAAAATAAAAAGTACTCGGGTTTGCTTCCTATATCAAGGGGAGCTTGTATCTTAAATTTTGTGAAATTCCAAGTTAAAATCGTTAAGGGTTTTATTTTGGGACTTCATCTTGTTCATAGTGTTCTTGAAGAACATTCAAATCTTTAAGAAGAAGAAATCTTCCAAAAAGGGTGTTTGATCCAAAAGGAAGAGAAAAGGAAAGAGTACTTGTGTTGGTACAAAAGGGAATTTACCAAAAGGGGCAAGTACTAGGTCAAGGAAGTACAAGGGGACCACAAGGAGTGCAAAATCGGAGGTTGAAAAGGTGCAGGAAGGTCAATTGGGCGAGCTAAGTTGTGCTTACAAAGCAGACTCGGCGACTTAAGAAATGGGAGCTGAGCTCACCAAATTAACTTACCTCTCCGGAAAATTCGGCGTGCTGAGGGAACCTCAGCGACTCGCCGAACTGATTCGGTGAGCTATAGGGAGTAAGTTGGCGATGTGAACTTCAGTTTAAAAAAAAAAGTTTAAGTTTGGACACCTGAGCTTCGTTTTATGACCAATCTCATTTTCTAACTTCCTAGTCTCATTTTCCTTGATTCCTACTAACTTCTTTGATTCTAAAAACTAATTTCCAACTAGTAAATATCCTTACTTAGTTGTTGATTATGTTAATAATAGAAGTGATCTTGTGTATTTTCCTAATAAGGGCAAGGTTCTTACATTATCCCAAAAGCCATCGACAAAGGAGGGGAGCTTGAAGACACTTAATAGTTAATTTTCTTTTTCATTTGTGTATGCATAAATGACATTGAACAATGAAATATTGTGAATTATATATTTTGTTGAGTTTTTTAGTAATAGAAGTACTTGTATATCCAGTTTAAGGATTATTTTTTGTGTTTCTTGAATTACAATGAATGATGATAATATATTAATAGGTAATTGACAAAATATACTAGTATATATTGATTTTAGATTAGATTTATTAGAATTGACTATTGCGGTTGGAAAGATAGGTTTTGTGGCGAAAAAATTTGTCACAAATAAATTAGTACCCGTGGCGATAATAAGTTACCACCAAATCTCAAGATTTAGTGGCAATTAGAGTTGACATTGGAAGTATTAAACATCTGTGGCGACATAAGTCGCTACTGAAATCCTTTTTGTAGTGGCGATGAGAGTTGCAACTAATAGTATAAGACCTTTTGTCGCGACTGTAATAGCAACTAAAAGTCTAACTTCAGTGGCAACTTACAAAACATGTAATTTGTGGAAGCTTTTTTGTGGCATACTTGGTTATTTTTAGTCGCCACGATTTTAGATGTGATTATTCTCTATTTATATATGATCATGAATTTACTTTCTCCCAATTTTTTAAAAACTTTGTTTCACTAGTTCTATAATTAGTAGTAAATTAATTGTGGTTAAAGTTAATCGTAGTTAATTAATTTGTATGTATTGATTGGATAATACAGGTTATTGAGTTATGTAAAAGATACAGATGGAAAAGAAATTGAGATTTGATGATCATCAAAAGGAGACAAAGTTAGCTAGTATGACGTCGTTTGATTTCGTGTTACAGCGGGGGAAAAAAAGAGACTTCGGTGCAAAAGGTGCATAATATTAACAATAATCATAATGATTCGATTGATTCGACGGCGATCCCGAAAAAATGGGTTCGAGTTGATCGCCAAGTTGTAAGATCTGATCTTAAAAATCAATCCGCTACCACCAACACCATAAGTAGTAACACTTATTTGAATCTCCGGCAGCGAGCGACCTACCCTTCTCAACGAATTCTCAGGTGTATTTTTTTTCTCTATTTTCCTTCTAAAAATGCTTGTTTGGTGCATGATTATACAACCTTCGACGTACTTAATGGTGGAGCTAGATACCGCAAGGAGGTTAGAGTTCATAAAAAAAATTACTTTAATCCTACTTACGGTGATTAAGGAAACATTATTGTGTGAAAAATTTACACTGGTATAACTAGAGTCAAATAATAATAGATGACCTTTAATTG
>JAJOOH010016338.1:0-18426 GCA_029582605.1 Solanum gracilifrons
CAGATTTTGGGGGTATATTTGAGTTTATTATAAAAATTTCCGCATTTTATTGTAATGGTTGAGTTTTAGGCTGACTTGTCTTGGTGGGTTAAGACGAGTGCCATCACGTCCATTTTTGGGTCGTGACAACCTCAAACCATGAGCCTCTGCAAGAATAGTGTGAGTAAAATCATCAACACGGGGCACACATACCCGCCTCTTAATTCTCAAGATGCCTTCCTCATCAATCACAGCCTCTTTAGCCTCTCTTCGCAATACCATATCTCGAATTCGGCTCAACTTCTCATCATCAAGCTGCTTTCCCTTAATCTTGTTAAGAAAAGAAGATATTGCCTCCACACAGGCCAAGAATCTTCCTTTCTCAAGTACTTCTAGCCTCATAAAGTCATTAGCCAGAGTTTGAACCTCTCTAGCCAATGGGCGTTTAGAAACCTATAAGTGGGCTAAACTACCCATGCTCCCTGCTTTTCTACTTAGGGCATCTACCACAACATTAGTTTTTCCTAGGTGATATAAAAGAGTAATATCATAGTCTTTCAATAACTCCATCCACCTCCTCTACCTCAAATTTAAATCCTTCTGAGTGAACACATATTGTAAACTGCGATGATTTGTATACACTTCATACTTGACCCCATATAGACAATGCCTCCACTGCTTCAATGCAAATACAACTGCAGCCAACTCCAAATCATGGGTCGGATAGTTACGTTCATGCACTTTCAATTGCCTTGAAGCATAGGCAATTACATTCCTCTCCTGCATTAGCACTGCACCCAAACCAGAATAAGATGCATCACAATAAATAATGAAATTTTTACCTTCCACTGGCAAGGCAAGAATCGGTGCAGTGGTCAACAAGGTCTTGAATTTCAGGAAGCTTTCTTCAAACTCATCCGACCATACAAATGGAACATTCTGCTTAGTCAGCTGGAAAGCAATGGAAGAGAATCCCTTGACGAATTGGCGGTAGTAGCTAGCTAAACCAACAAAGCTCCTTACCTCTTGTTGACATCCAATTTTGACCCTCCCCGATAATAATTAGTTTTTGAGCTTCTTAATTTTCAAACGACTTAGAATAATTAGCTTTATAAAATTCAAATAGTTTCAAAGTTATTTTAAGTAATTTCAGTCGATTTTTGTAGTATTTCGAATAATAAATATATTTCATATAATTATATATGTAATTAGTATATTTTATAAATGTTTGAAAATCGTATTAAAAGATATTTTAGCTTTGTTAAAATAAATATTTCATTAATTTAGTTTTAGTTTGAATTGTAGTTTTAATTTTGAAATTAATTAGTTTATATGAAAATCGATTAGTTTATAATTAAGTTAATTATCTTATCTCGTTAAGATTAAAAAGCTCACAAATTAACTATGTTAATTTGTCCTATTTGAATTCTAGCCAAATCTTCTAAAATTAATTCATTTCGCTACCTTTTTAATCCGCTTGGTTAAATTGTTAATTAGTTCCTATTACACTTTTAGCCTAATCTAACCCTTTATTCAAATCCATCTTAAGACCAAAGTTTGGGCCACTTTTTCAGCAGCCCAATACAAATTCCCAGCATACCCCCAGCCCATTTTCCCTCTTCTCAGATTAAACCCTGCCCACCTTTTCTCGACCCGGCCAAACCCCACGTTAACAACAACAATCAGCCCCAATGTTTCCTTCAATGTTCACGAAGAAACCCAGAAAGTCCCCCAACGTTAACATCAATTCCAAACAACAGCAATCTCACGGCGTCTCCGTCAATACACGGCGTGGGAGCTAATTTCAAGAGCATACACGCCAGTCGCCTTTGTCATCATCTCCCAACGTCTTCCTCGCTGCAACAACAACAAAAAGTACCTGCCAGCACGCGGAAATCATCCTTGTGGCCGTTAGATCCTACCGCATAGCACTACAAGGACAATTCGATCGATCTAGAGCATCTATCTCTCTCTTTCCTCTTCCGAAATGGGGAGAAATCTTCAAAAGAAGAGGTCTCCCATAAAATGGTGAAAGATTTTTGGGGTTTGAATTTTGAAATGGGCCCTTCCTATCCAAATTTCATTCGTTTTCCCCCAGATTTCAAACCCTAGTTTCCCCTTATAAATTCCCCCTCTTCATCATTGTGTGGGGTGGGAGAAAAATATTGGAAAAAAGTTAGGGAGGAAAGTTGGATTTTTTTGAGCAATAGAGCAGAGAACAACTTAAGTAAGAAATCGCTAAAATACATACCAAAATACACCTTAAAAAACCAGAGGAGATAATTAGTTTCAGTGTTCAGGTCCGACATTTTGCTTGGATTTCTTGGTTCATTGCTCGAATCGAAACTCGTGTGGTGGAAGAGTTCGTCCTGCTAAGTGTTCTAAGTGTTGCGAGTCCCTTGTTGTTTCGATTTAATGTTGACTACGAGTGAGTGGTAGAATTTGTTCGATAGCTCAAATGTTGTGGTTCATTTTTTTTTTCTTTCTTTAAAAGTTTGATGGTTCCTCTCTATCTCGAGTCCATTTATCTTTGCCGATATTTTCTACGTCATTATATTTCTCGTAATGTTGGCTGGGAATCGTGTTTCAATATTTATTTTTTTGAGGTTTTGAATACATTCTGCTTGTTTATTCATTCTAATATGTGGGAGTTTTCATTTGTTTTAGTTAGTGAATCTTGTGATTGAGCAGTTTACTGTCTTGTTTTGCTCTTTCATGGTGTCCGTTTCTTTGCATTTAAGGCTAGATATTGTAATCAATTTGTTAATTGTTCTCGTTTCTAAGGCTTGTTTCTAATAATGGTGGTTGTATACTTTTCATTACTTTTCATTCTGAGCTACTTTATGTTGGGCATGTCTTATCTAAAACTAAGTTAAAATGTGTTGACAAGCTATGTGTTTCTAGTTCATTATTTTGTTAGTATTGTTTTATTCTCCGATCGAATCTCTTCGATGGGTTGTGTATTATCAGTGGGTTCATCTTTGAAGTTTACTGAACTAATTTATTACTAGATATATCTAAGTTAAAATCTCATTAGTTTGAACTTGAGTAGATGGTCTGCCTTGAATAATTATCTCATTCATTTCTTAACGTCATTGTTAATCCTCCTTCTTGCTCGCACTGTATTGATGGCATGAGAATGGTCTCCTTGATGCTTTTCTATGGTAGAAGTCTGTCAGCATGTTTTAGTGTTATTATTTCATAAAAAAAAAATTCACTATTCTTGATCCAAAAACTCTTAGCATAGCTACTGCTTTAGGAGTTTAATGTATGTATGTTGTTTTTTTGCATCTTTGACTATCAAATTAATTAATGGTGACTTGCTCTTCTTTTTTCCCCTATTTGTAAGTATGTTACTAAGTGTCAAATTAATCATGGCATTTCTTAGCAACTTCCTTTAAAATTGATTAGTTGTCGGTATATCTCCCTATGATCTTTATTATGTGACTATTTGTTAATTTGCTTGGGTCGGCATCTCTTTTTTATTTTTATTTATTATTATTTTTATTTTTTATTTTTTATTTTTTTTATCTATTTTGTATTATTTCTTTCAATATTTATTTTGATTAGATCGAATGCTAATCCTTATTATCATTTTTGTTGCATAAAAAAACTCCTCGAGTTCACCATGAACTTCCTCTTCCTCCTTTCGCATTTCGTTTGGGCCATGAAGGCCCAAATTTCTTTATCTTAGAGTCAGCCAGCAGGAAATCGACAAACAGGTCATATATGGAGGCGAAACACATGCTGAAAAATAAAGATATAGGCTATATATCGGTTGTATGCGGTGGTGTACCTCAATATACATGATGACATATAGTGTACAGGTCAAGCAACGTCGAAAACACAGGAATACATGGGCTGAAATTATAAAGACAGATCTCAGAGGTCCTAAAAAATGGGTCATATATCAGTCATGTGCTTGGTGTTTACATAATATATACACTTGGTGTATGTCATGATTTTTGAGAATGAAAAAAAGCCCAAATCCCAAAAGGATGGTCCAACAGCTGATTTTCGAATTAAATAGGTCCAAACTTATGTTTTGGGTATTTTAGTAGTTGATTTGGAATTTTGGGCCAAAGATCCAAAATCAATATTTATTTCCCTTTTCCTCTTTATTTATTTGATATTGTATTTGATTAACATTTTGTTTATTTTATGGTTTAATTTAATTAAATTCCCAAAGATGGCCATTTCATTTTTTTATCATATTCAAATTAAAACGCTTATATTTTATACTTAGCTCTATTTTTATTATTAGTCTCGTCACTTAAAATTACTTTCCATTTAGAATGATCCCCCTTTAGTTTATTTCCCCTTAAAAAATAATAATAAATAAAGGCGAAATGGTCTGATGGACCATTGTACTTGTATGAGTTTGTATTGTAGACCCTTATACTTAATCTTTTGCCAACTGAACCCTTAAACTCAATTAAAATGAGATTTTTAAACCCTTTCACCATTGATCAAGCTTATGTGCCATTTATTTTGCTGACTCAATTATAGTGTGTGGTATCACACATAAAAAGGTGAGTGAAAGCAATTAATTTGCTTTAAAAATAAATAAATAATAAAAAGAAAAAAAGGAAAAAACAAATTAAGGTTCCCAATCCCTCCCTTTTCTTCCCTTTTTGCTCGCGACGTTATGAGAAAATGACACAAATCTCAACGGCTCTTGCAACGCCGGTGTTTTCATATGCATCTCTGCCCATTCTGTCCCTTGAACCTCCGTTAATGATTAGGTGTTTTGGTGAGTTATAGCAGTGTCAATGGGAGTTTCAGATGTTGAACAAGAAGGCTGATTTTGCTCCGGTGGTTATGGGTCTTCTATGGTGGTTATGTGATGATTTTGCTTCGGCTGCGATTTTGCTCAGATGGCTTGCTTCGCCCATTCTATCCATAAATTTCTTTTTTCTATATTGAGATCTGGGTTTGATTGTGCGTGGTCTTATTGTTCGAGCCCTAAAAATCTACCATAAAATCCAATATTAAGAAAACGTTGTCTGCTCATATTAGTTTTGACATTTGGGTTTGACTTGTGCTTTTTGAGCTTCATACTCATTTTTCAAAGAGGAAAAAAATTAGGAGAAGGGAGATTGTTTTGTTAGTTTATATAGCACTATAACAATTTAAGAGTGTTCAACTAAGCTGCAGAAGTGGAATTTGTTGAACTTGTGTAGCTTAAGCATTTTAGGCGGAAACTATCAATGAAAAAAAATTGATTTTTGTATGTTGTATTTACTCGATCTGTAGTAGCTTGCCCAAATTATCAATTGAAATTGAAGTTAAAGGAAGAAGGAAAGTGATTCAATCGGATAATAGCTATGTCTCACTAGATAATTTGATAGATCAATTTTGGGTTTTCATTTTTTGTCTCTGCGTTTGGTGGTTGTTGGTAGAGGGAGGTGGAGGAAAATTTTGGTGTTTGTGGGTTGAGGGAGGTGAAGCAAAAGTGAGACAAATAACTATTTTGTTTTATTTTTAAAACATAAAACTTATTATTTTATCTTTTATTTAAGTGTTCTTTTAGTTAACAATTTAAAAATAATTATGACATGGCATTAACATATATGATGTGGATATGACATGTCATTTATGTTAGAGAGAGTGAACTACACATGGCTGGAGGGGTTCAAAAGTTTCATTTTAATTGAGTTTAAGAGTGTAGTAGGCAAATGATTAAGTAGAAGGGTCTAGAATACAAATCCATACAAGTACAAGGGTCCATTGGACCATTTCGCCATAAATAAATAAGTAAATAAAAATGAGTCCTTTTACTTATTCAAAATTTTAAAAAGTAGTCAAAGTTATTTTTTGTCAAATCGCCGGTCAACCGCAAGTTAGCAGACATTCCGAGGGCCTAACACCTTCTCGGAATGTACATTGAACTCGAACCCTTTATTTTCAATTGATTTTATCTGGTTAAATCTTTTGAAAACCTTGAGTTTTTTCTTGATTTTTTACTAAAAATTAAGTGGCGACTCTGTTTCTTCTGGAAATTTGATTTCTCTTAAAACATAGGTTTAATCGATTTTTCGAAAACTTAGTAATTTTCCTTTTATTTATAATTTCGAGTAAAACAGAAATGACGACTCTGTTGGTGACTTAATTAAGTTCTAACCATAAGATTTGACTATTTAATTAATTGTTATTAATTGCTGAATTGTTTATTTGTGCTTAATGTGTTTAAACTGTTATAACTGTCATTGCATTTCATGGCATTTTCTGTTGTATGTATAGTTTATTAAAGGATGGTTTTGTGAAATCGCAGTCGGACTTTTTTATACTCAACCTTTTTTCGGAATGATCGGCAATTTATTGGTTCGTCATGCATCCAACGGTTGTCGTGAGTTCCAGCCTAAGTTGTCCACTTGGGTTCCCGGTCCTTCAAAAGCCACTTTTAGTCAACTAGCATAGAGCAAAACCAAATCCCAACTTTTAGCGCATTTTGAACTAAGTTGACTCAACATACATCATGCTTATGTGTTTAATTGAAGGATGTGTATGTCATTTTTAAACAAATCAATTATCTATGGGGTGGGGTTAACTTACCTTTGTCTGTTTTCTTGTAGGATGACAGCACATGAGCCTCTGAGAACCTGAATGGTGACCATACCGGATCCTTATCTCCAAATCTGGTGGAAGTTCATGAACAATTGAGACAAGATAAAGATTCAAAGACACATAGGTCATCTCCCGTCACTAATGAAAATGGTGGCTTTGCCCGGTTTAATTGGAACAATGATAAAGTTTTGGGACAACGACAATATGGTATTTCGATTTGGGGAAGTGGAAATGACGCCGACTATTGAAGAAGTCCTTGCAAGTTATGAGAGTGTCGACATGTGCTACAAGAGGACGCTTCAACCCGATACAGATCTTCTTTTCCTAAAACCATGGGATTTTGCCGAAATTAAAGAAAAACTGTCACTCGTTAAAGCCGAATGGATGGACAAGCTTCCTGGGCAAAACATTCCGCTTAGAAAGCTCTATTATCGATTTGGACGTACAAGAGCTTACGAGAAATTTAAAGAAGAGTTTTTCTCAAAAGAAAAATGGAAGGAGACTCGTCCTCTTGCCTTTGCAATATACCTACTTGGGACGATGGTATTTCCCCAAGGACCAAACTACACCAAGTGTAGTAATGGTCACTCATGCTATCTTTTATGGAGTGGGCTACGTGTCGGCAACCAAGTACTACACTTTGGCGCCCATGATTTTGGTCGACATTTATAGGGCTTTGGACAAGTGTCAAAGCGGAGAGCGTTTCTTTCAGCGATGCAACCTGATACTTCAATGGTGGGTGATGAGACACTTATCAAAACCCGTAATCCAAAAGAACCAGATCCATTAAAATGATCAGACGAACTTGCATGTCACGATTGGTGGATGTACCATAATCATTGCAACAAAACTGGAGGTCTAAAATTCTGGTATCCAAGACTTCGAGGGCTAAGAGAAGAAAATGTGCACTGGTCGATAAAAAGTGTGGTGGTGACAAAGCAAATGGTGATTCGAGCGGAAAAGGTCCCCTACTTGATATTTGCCTGATTAAGAGGAACTAGACCATATGCTCCCGGTCGAGTCGTTAAACAACTAGGAGGGAAACAGGAGATTCCCCAAACCGCGGACATGAGGAAATTTGCAACCGATCATAAAAATGGGTGAATCTGTTGTGTTGAAGACATACGTAGAACATGGAAAACTTGAAGGGTATTGGGTAAACCGGTACCAAACAGGTTATGTCATGAATGTTCTAAGGATTACAAGGAATGGTTAAAGAAGAGCCTCGCCAGAACTTTCGAGCTTGGTCCAAATGTTCCCCATATTATTGCAGATGTTGGGGCCAAACATCAAATTCGACTTCATCGACTCCAAGAGAGGTATGACAAGAATGAGTTGGATCATCAACGCCGACATTCAGAAGACGCCGAAGTCATAGCTCAGTTAAAGCAAGAGCCACGAAGAGCCAGACAGTACATGTCAGAACTAGATGATAGCATGAAACAACAAATTCAGTCGGTCGAGAGGTTCAGGCATCAAAATGGGGCTCGGTTGGCAAGAGATCACCTATGGGCAAACATATATGCTATGTGGGAAGAGGTCAGCATTGCCAAGAGGACCAGACTTGGTGAAGGATCAGGATGAGCTTGAAGTTTGCTATCATCCCCTGCGTAGGATTGCTTTATTTGTACTTTACTTTGTAAATTACTTTCTGAACTCATTTCCCTAATTTTATGTTTGTCAAACATTCTTAAATGCCATTAATGAAACATTTTGGGGATAATGAATTGACTTAAAAAGACATATACATCCTTCAATTCGCTAAGCCTACCCTTGGCACAAAAAGGTCACATGTATGTCTAGGACGCGATATTTGTCTGTTTACTTGTGTGCTTTAATTGTTTATGTGGTACGTTGCTTTGAATGAGGACATTTTTAGCCAACTCCTTGTCAAAAAATTTCTGAAAAAATCTCTAAAATGCCAAATAAAAGCCTACAAAAATGTCTGACCAAAATTTCATGAGTCTTGAGTTTCTCAACCAGAAATAAAATCCTACTACCAAATCCTAAACATTACTCTGTCATCTCAGAAAAGGTAAAATTGCTGCCAAAATGGGAAAATGCAAGAATGTCGAGGTGAAGACGACTGAAGAGAGTTTAAGGATGAAACTGCGTCGATTCAAACAAGAGATTCAAGAGATTTGAGAAAGAAGGATAGAAGTAGAACTGGCCACCTTAGCTGCGCAAGCCAAAAGTGCAGCACTAGATGCGGAGTTAGCGGCTAAGATGGCAAGATATCCTATCATGAACGAGGAGACGGTTGCTATGCGGAAGGAGCATGATGTCTTCAATAGTGATATAACCATGCGGCTTCAAAAGATACACGGAAAATGGTCTATCTTCATCAAGAAGCCAATAGTGGTCCCGAAGACACTCACCCTAGAGCTACTGAAGAAGATACCGTTGAGGAAATCATCTATATGCCTCCCTTCCTGGGACGTCTAAAAGGAGGAGACAAAAATATCACTCTCCCAGCTTATGAGCGGACACATAGAGTGAGGGTAAGAGTCGTGCCGTGTGCTCTCATTTACAAGCACCTTAAGGCTTCATGCATGCTGAAGCCTCTCGAAGGAACCACTTTTGGGTTTGGGCATGAAAGCTCCCAAAAGACGTGTGCCTACCACCCGAACCAAAGACGACGCACTATAGAAGAATGTGTGGAGCTTAAGGCAGCAATCCGCAATCTGATCAACGTTGGGAAGATCCCGTATATGTGGGTGAGACACCGTCCTTTCCTGTGACCAACCAGAGCCCAGTATGCCGGTCACTAAGCACACTTATTTTATTGTCACTACTTCACGCCTTTTAAGAAAACGTTAGTGGATATCTACAGTCAGTTGGTTCGAAAAAGGTTCTTGGCCTCTATCAGAAAGAATGACGAAGCAATCGATCCCGTTGGAATTGAAATCTGGAAACTCTGCCCTTACCATGACGCCATAAATCACAACATTGAAATGTGCCTCGGGTTTTTCTATGACGTGGAATCCCTCATCAACATGGGAAAAATTCAAGTTGAGTTTGTCCCCCGTGATTAATGCAGCAGTCAGAAGAAGAAGCTTTGATGAAGGCACCATCTACCTTTTAGGAGCTTTATCGTATGTTGTTTTTTACTTTCCCTGTAAGCATCAACAAATGAATGAATGAAAATGAGAGTTTACTCTTGTATTCGAACTTCGTTGGGCCTGAATTCTCCTTGGGAAATACTTAGGCAGCCTTTAAGGCCCGGCCCCTATCTTTTTAAATTTTTCTTCCCCTCTTCATTCTACAAGGAAATGTTGAATTCACATCAATAGATGCCGAGAGATGCAGCAAGAAGACCTTAACTCAACGCAACTTAACTTTTCTGAGTCACTAGCCTCAAAATAAAACGAGCAAATTTCTGCTTGTTCAAAAAATTAGTCCCCATTATTCGTGGGTTAACATGTTCTCAAACGAAGCAATCCTTATGAGCAATCCTTATGTGTTCATATGCTTTCTATGTGATGTTTTGCATTACTTGCCCTAAACTAAAACTAATAAATTTGCCTTTGAGTTGTTTTTCTTTCACAGGTAGTTAGAACTGATATGTGTCGATAAGCTGGCTGAACACCCTTGTTTTACAAGATCAAAAGGCCCTACAGATTCCTTCCCCAGTCAAAGTTCTCAGAAGGGAAAAACAGTAATGGGTGACAACAATGAACAGATTGGGCTTACCAATGTTGTCATGGCTCAGCCCGTCATTGCTGATCAGAACGAACTAATTATGCAATTGATGCAGCAGATCACCGAGACGAGGGTCGAAATGCAGAAAAGGCAAGATCCGCCTAATCCAATTTTTGCTTTCAATGCTCCAGCAGACGGAAGGCCTCCACTTTACTTTCCTCCTTCAAATGCAGAACAAGCACAAAACCCAACCTCCAATCCTGCTCAAAATCCCTCAACCATCGACCTAACCACCTAAAATCCCCATTATGCCTCCGCCTCTTACCAAAACCACCTCCTCCTCAAAGTACCAACCCCCAAGCGCCACTCCCTCATCAAAATGCCAACCTCCAAACTTATCCACCCCTCAAAACCAAATCGTCAACAACCCCCAGGCCTCCCTCCATCACCAAAATCAACATACTAGCCCGCAGACTTTCCCTCAAAACTATCAAGTCCCTCAAAATGCCCAAAGTCCCTCCATTGCTCCACCCCTACCTCGAAAAGCCACCTTTCAAATCCCGGTCCCCAATGAGCATGACGACAATGGTTCAGAGCTCGACCACAATGAGGAGCGAGAGAGAGAGTGGAGGTCAAATGAAGGGGCCGCCAAGCTGGATATGAAGGAAGAGATCTGAAAGGCCATGAAAGAGTTGCAGTGTATTCTTGAAGTTGCCGATTCGAGTTATGAGGATCTATGCATTCATCCAAATTTGGACCTCTCGAAAAGGATCAAGGTGCCAAAATTTGACGTTTTCGGAGGAATAGGGAACCCCTTAGCGCACCTGAGGGCCTACTGTGACCAACTTGTGGGAGTTGGAAGAGATGAAGCTTTACTAAAGTGGCTTTTTAGTCAAAGTCTGAGTGGAGAGGCTCTGGAATAGCTTACATCTCATGAAACAAGACAGTGGCCTAGCTGGAATGCTCTGGCTATGGACTTTATTCAACGATTTGCCTACAATGTGGAGATCGTTCCTGATCGTAATTCCTTATAAAAAATGAAGCAGAAATCAAATGAAAGCTACAGAGAATTTTCATATAGATGGAGAAAGGAGGCAACTAGAGTTCGGGCTCCTATGTTTGAGAAGGAAATTGTTGAAGTATTTGTGCGGGTTCAGGAGCCCGAATATTATGATAGAATTATGTTGCTCGTTGGAGCAAAGTTTGCTGAGATAGTCAAAGTAGATGAGACTATCGAAGATGGATTAAGAACCGGGAAGATTGCCCGTATCGCTGCCTCGCCCGGATCCTCGGGTTTGTTGAAAAAGAAAAGAGAAGACGTGTCTTCTATCTCTTATGAGGGGAAGAAGACCCCAAGGAAGTCCTTATCATACCAAGGTCGTTCTCGACCTTCACAGAGCTTATACCTGGCTTGTTATGTACAGACTGATTACCAAAATACCCCTCCCCCCAGTTATCAAAATACCCCTCCTCCCAGTTATCAAAATACTTCCCCTCCTATCTACCAAACTCCCTCTCCAGTTTACCAAACTCTACCTCATCACTACCGAAACGTCGCCCCCAACTGTGCTAACGTTCAGGCAAATTACCAAATTCATCCCCAATGTACCAAACCCAGCTCCACTTTACCAAAATACCTCCCCGAACTACCAAGCTCTACAGCCAAATTACCAAACCAACGCATATCCAAGATATCAAGCCCCCCGTCCAAACGCTCCAAATTATCGTCGAATGCCTCCTCCTCAACAAGGCAATTACGATCCCCCCCGTCCTAGATTTGAGAAGAAGCCCGCTAGAATTTTCACTCCGCTCATTGAAAGTCGAACAAAGTTGTTCGAGCGATTAACTGCGGCAGGATATATTCATCCAATGGGGCCCAAATCGGTTGACACTAGCTCAAAGTTTTACAAACCTGATCAGAGTTGCCCATATCACTCCAACAGTGTTGGGCATCATACTGAGGACTGTATCAACCTGAAGAATAAGATACAAGATCTGATTGACCAGAAAGTGGTCTCTCTCTGGACAGTCGCGCCCAATGTCAACAGTAACCCTTTGCCAAATCATGGAGGCGTCATTATCAATATGATAGAGACAGATGATGATTGGTGCGTGACAAAGGCAATAGTTCTGATCGCTCTTGATGAACTGGAAAGGACAGTAGCTTCGTTGAGCATCAGAGAGAAGAAATAGTTTGTTATTCTGACAACCGAGAAGGCTGTTGCCTTGGCGCTAAGAGAAACTCTTGCCTGACCAAAGTTCGTGATTGAAACGGCTTCTACCCAGGGAATGAACAGATCAGGCAGGTGCTACACACCAGAAAAGTTGGCTCAAGGAGGGAAAAAGAAGGACCAAACAAAAAGGCCGATCAGTGAAGCCAAAGCTGAGGAGTTCTGGAGAAAAATGCAGCCAAAAAATTATCCAATTATGAAGCATTTGGAGAAGACGCCGGCTCAAATTTTGGTATTGGCCTTGTTGATGAGTTCGCAAATGCATAAGCAGGCTCTGGTGAGGGCTTTGGACGATACTTATGTGCCTATGGGCACTAACAGTGATAATCTTGCAGCCATGATAAACCAAGTTGTTCGAGGCACCGCATTAGTTTCTGTGACTAAGAGCTGCCCTTTGAAGGCAAGATGCACAACAAAGCTCTGCACGTAACCATTGTGTGTCGAGATAAGGTAATAAACCATGTTTTGGTCGACGATGGGTCCGAGCTCAACATCTGCCTATTTTCGACTCTCAAGCAGCTGAAATTTGACTTGGTAAAGGTTCAACAAAACCAGGTCAATGTGAGAGATTTCGATGGAGTGTAGAGAGACACGATAGGTCAGAAGGGTCCGGCAGATTTCAATGTGGAGTTTCAGGTGTTGAACATCAATATCAGCTACAATTTGCTTCTGGGAAGACCGTTTATCCACATGGTTGGGGTTGTGCCTTCTACGCTTCACCAACTGATGAAATTTGTTTGGAAGGACAATGAATTGGTCATTCACAGTGAAGGAAGCCATTCCAATGGGTATGCGCCGATCGTCGATAAGGTCTCCCAAGGTTGTGATTTCTACACGGTGGAGATGGTAAATACCATTGGTGATGATTTGGCCTCACAGCCCCCTATGCCTTCCGTGTACAAGATGATTGCAACTGTCATGCTTCAGAATGGTTTTGAACCAGGTTTCGGATTAGGGAAGCATTTTCAAGGAATTGTCGAGTCCATCCAAATTCCTGTCAGTGGAGCAAAGTTTGGTTTGGGGTATGTCCCAACATATGACGAAGCAGAGACAAAGAACAAGAGTGTTGATCAAGCATTGCCAGGCCAATTCCTCATTTGTACCAATCATTCCCGGTGCGAGAATACGTCAACGATGATGATCTCGGGGAAGGAATCTGGGGCCTTTTTGAGGAGATTGATGCGGTCATCGAGGAAGAGGCTGGGACATCGAGAATCCGTGATGCAGAACCTGAGGAGCAATTGCAAAATTGGACCTCCATGCCGTTTTTGATTCCTCGTTTATCTTGGGAGAAAGGACACATATTTATGTTTGTTTTGAAAATCGGTGGTAGTCCAGAAGAGGCCCGAGACCCACCATTTATGTAAGTTTCTTTTTTTGTTTGAGTCTTTTTTAAATTCCCCTGTGATGTTTAAAAGGGCAACGTGGCCCTTGGTCATGGCCAAAGTTTGTGCTTGTTTTTTAATTTAAATGAAAGCCTCTTTTATCAAAAATTTATTTACTTAACTATTTATATTTTACTTTCTTAACTTTGTCTGTTTACGATTTCAGTAATATTAATTTAAAACCTGTCAATGTCATGTCATGTCATGAATCGAGTAAACGAAATGAGGCAGGTGATGACGAATGCGAGGAATGTGAAGAAGAAAATGATGTACCCAAAGATGTTGCCGAAGAGTTTCGACAATTTGAGAATCAACACAAGCCGAATTTGGAAGAAACTGAGACTGTGAATCTCGGAGATGAATAATGTGTCAAAGAAGTAAGAATCAGCGTCCATCTGACTGAAGCTCAAAGAAGGGACCTGGTTCGTTTGCTTAGAGAATATATTGATGTATTTGCCTGGTCTTACAGAGATATGCCAGGGATGAATACGAATATAGTGTCCCACAAGTTGCCGATCAATCCATATTTCAGTCGAGCAAAACAAAAGACTCAGAAATTCAAGCCTGAGTTGAGTTTAAAGATCAAGGAGGAGATTACCAAACAGATCGAGTCTAAAGTAGTGAAAGTGATACAATATCCGACTTGGTTAGCCAACGTTGTTTCGGTTGCCAAAAAAGACGGCAAAATTAGAATTTGTGTTGACTATAGAGATCTCAACAAAGCTAGCCCGAAAGTTAATTTTCCATTGCCAAACATTCACATTCTCATTGATAACTGTGCTAAGCATGAGATGCAGTCATTTGTGGATTGTTATATGGGTTACCACCAGATCCTGATGGATGAAGAAGATGCAGAAAAGACAACTTTCATTACGCCTTGGGGTGTATATCATTATCGGGTGATGCCGTTTGGTCTCAAAAATGTCTGTGCTACTTACATGAGGGCTATGACGACCATCTTTCACGATATGATTCACAAGGAGATCGAGGTGTATGTAGATCATGTCATAATCAAGTCCCGCAAGAGTTCGGATCACTTGACTCGCTTGAGGAAATTCTTTGATCGTCTACACCAATACAATTTGAAGTTAAATCCCGCCAAGTGTGCTTTTGGAGTGCCAGCTGGCAAGCTGTTGGGATTTATAGTCAGCAGGAGGAGAATTGAGCTTGACCCTTCCAAGATCAAGGCGATCCAGGAATTACCTCCCCCGAAGACCAAGAAAAAGGTGATGAGTTTTCTGGGAAAGTTGAACTACATCAGTCGATTTATAGCTCAGTCCACCGTGGTGTGTGAGCCAATCTTCAAGTTGTTGAAAAAAATGCTTTGACCAAGTAGACCGGAGAATGTCAAACTGTTTTTAATGCTATCAAGAACTATTTGTTCAATCCACTGGTATTGGTTCCTCCATGGAAGGGAGACCATTGTTGCTATATATGTTGTCTCGTTTAACGCATTTGGATGTGTGCTTGGTCAACATGATGAAACTGGGAAGAAGGAGTTAGCGATTTATTATTTGAGCAATAAATTCACTCCATATGAGGCTCGTTACACTCTTTTGGAGAGGACATGTTGTGCTTTGACCTGGATTGCGCAGAAGTTGAGACATTATTTGTCCTCTTATACCACATATCTCATTTCGAGGATGGACCCGTTAAAGTATATTTTCCAGAAAGCGATGCCAACTGGGAAGTTGGCTAAATGACAAATGCTTTTGAGTGAGTTTTACATTGTGTATGTAACCCAGAAGGCAATAAAAACACAAGTCTTAGCTGATCATCTTGCAGAAAATCTAGTTGATGAAGAGTATGAATCACTCAAGACTTATTTTCCCGATGAAGAAGTGGCATTTGTAGGTGAAGATATTTCTGAAGCATACCCTGGTTGGAGAGTATTCTTTGATGGAGCGGCAAATCACCAAGGGAAAGGTATCTGAGCGGTCTTAGTGTCAGAATCTGGTCAACACTACCCTATAGCGGCTAAACTCCGATTTGATTGCACGAATAACATGGATGAATATGAAGCTTGTATCATTGGTTTGAAGATGGCCATTGACTTGAATGTTCATGAGTTGTTGGTCATTGGAGATTCAGATTTGCTAATTCACCAGGTTCAAGGAGAATGGGCCGTGAAGAACCCAAAGATCACACCGTACGTGCAGTATATACAGAAGTTATGCAAAAGGTTTCGCAAGATTGAGTTTAGACACACTCCCATGACACAGAATGAGTTGGTCGATGCTCTCGCCACCATTACCTTAATGATTAAACATCCAGATACAAGTTATATTGATCCATTAGATATAGAGGTAAAAGAGCAGCATGTCCATTGTTCACATGTTGAAGCGGAACCAGATGGTTTGCCTTGGTATTTTGAAATCAAGAAGTATTTAAAGATCGGGACTTATATTGAGAATGCAACGTTCAACCAGAAGAAGTCAATACACCGTATGGCCCTTAATTTCTTTGCAAGTGGGGAAATCCTTTATAAGAGGACTCCAGATTTAGGTCTTCTCAGATGTGTTGATGCTAGTGAAGTTGCAAAGCTTCTCGAACAAATACACGCTGGAGTTTGTGGTACTCATATGAATGGGCTCACTTTGGCTAGGAAGATCCTCTGGGCCGCTTATTTTTGGATGACTATGGAGCATGATTGTTGCAAGTTTGTGTAGAAATGTCACAAATGTCAAGTGCATGGTGATTTGATTCGAGTCCCACCTCACGAACTCAATGTTATGAGTTCACCTTGGCCGTTTTTAGCTTGGGGCATGGATGTCATTGGTCCAATAGAGCCAGCCGCCTCTAACAGACACATATTTATTTTGGTTGCCATTGACTACTTTACCAAGTGGGTGAAAGCAGCTTCATATAAGTCGGTGACCAAGAAAGTTGTAGCTAATTTTGCTCGCAACAATTTGATGTAGGTTTGAAATACCAGAATCTATCATTACTGATAATGGAGCGAATCTCAATAGTCATTTGATGAGAGAGATATGTGAACAATTTAATATTACTCACTGAAGCTCAACTGTTTATCGTTTCCAAATTAATGGAGTTGTAGAAGCCACCAACAAGATCATCAAGAAGATCTTGAGGAAAATGATTGACAATCACGGAGGTTGGCATGAGATGTTGTCATATGCTTTGCTGGGTTACAGAACGACTACCAGAACATCAGTTGGAGCTACTCCATATTTGTTAGTATATGGAACAGAAGCAGTTATACCTGCCGAAGTTGAATACCTTCATTGAGAATCATCCAAAAATCTTAATTGAGTGATGTTGAATGGGTTCGCAAGTGGATTGATCAGCTAACATTGATTGATGAGAAGAGAATGGTTGTTGTTTGCCATGGTCAACTTTATCGACAGAGGATGATTCGCGCTTTCCACAAGAAAGTAAGAGCCAGGATATTTGAAATCGGCCAGTTGGTCCTTAAACGCATTTTCCCTCATCAGGATGAGTACAAAGGGAAATTCGCACCAAATTGGCAAGGACCCTACATGGTTTGTAAGGTATTATCCGGAGGTGCCTTGGTCATGTCGGAGATGGATGACACCAAATGGCCGAAATCAATCAACTCAGATGTTGTCAAGAGATATTATGTGTGAAGCTTCAATTTGTATTTCTATTCATTTCCTTGTAATTGTTCTATTTGCTTGTTGTCACGACCCGGGAGCACCCCCAAGTCGTAACAAGGCGTACTCGACCCCGAAGGGGTCTTATACAAACCACATAGTCATTCATTGCATTCGATAATGATAATAGTGCGGAAAAAAAAACTTATTTACATCCACACATTCAAACTTCATTAAAACAACTTTAAGAACACACAGCGGAAGTCTAAGTCTAACATGGCCATCTTAGACACAATCACAAAACATAAGTAGGGACACGGCCCTTTACAATCAAAAGAAGTCTATTAAGTCTATTACAAGAACCGTATCATAAAATTAGAATAGAAAAGTCTTGTCCTCGACATATGAGGACATACCACAAGATCTTGGAAGAACTTCAAGTTCCAAGCTTACTACAGAACCCGCTCACTTTCGAGAACCTACACTAGTAGAAAATAGAGAAATATGGAATTAGCACAATTAAGTACTAAGTATGATGACCAGGCAAAATATGCTTTAAAAAGGGACATTTTGGCTAGAAACCATGCATTATGCCACTTTTTGAAGTATCATGAACAGTTGCATAGAAGACATACAAGACAAGCATAAACATCAAGTAAGTCATAAAATCACCTTTAAACAATATCAACATGAAAACCTTTACCTTGGACCTTCACCACAAGAAACCCTTATGCTATACCTCGTGCAATGTATGGATGGTGTCCCATACCACCATCCATACTAAGGCACCACATTTAGGTGATACGCTCAAATTACACCTCCTTTCAGAAGCATAAGCGATCGTTATCAAGTAAAGAACCCAACTTGTAGGTTGGGATCGATCCCACGTGGAAAATGGTTTAGACTTCACTTTTAACCAACAATTATATTCAATTAGTCAAATTATTTCCAGAAACAGGTAATAAAAAGGGGGGTTGTGCTTGTGTAAAACAAATAGTAAGACTTAATATTGTAATCAATAATTAAATTCAACTTTAATTGTTATCA
>JAJOOH010016339.1:0-13514 GCA_029582605.1 Solanum gracilifrons
ATGAATAGGTCCACATATACCCCATGTATACGTTCTAAAAAACTAGGGGATTCGATGCCAACTTTCAATGCTGATGGTCTGACAATTAACTTATCTTGATAACAAGCAACACATGAAAATTCACCATTTGTAAGAATCTTCAGGTTCTTTAATGGATGCCTAGTTGGATTTTCAAGAATTCGTCTCATCATTATTGATCCAGAATGACCTATTCAGTCATGCCATAACACAAAAACATTTAAATCAGTAAAATTCTAGTTTACGATAGAATATTCTTCGATTGTACTAATTTCTGCATAATATAGGCCATAAGATATGGTTGGTAATTTCTCCAAACACATTTTTGGCCTGAGACATTCTTGGTTATACCAAGGTATTCAATATTCATTTCATTTAGTGTCTCAATATGATATCCATTTCGGCAGATATCTTTGAAACTTTAACAAGTTTCTTGGGGATATAGAAGAGAACAACACATCTTCTATACAAGTTTTGTCCCCTTAGGAAGAAATATAGTAGCTCTTTTGGAGCCTTCAATCAATTTTGAATTACCAGAAATTGTAGTAACATTCGCTTTTATTATAAGCAAGTAAGAAAAGTATTTCTCATCTTTCAATATGACATATGTTGTTCCACTATCAATTACAAAAATATCGGCATGATCAACTATTGATCCAAACAAAATTAGGGTCATATCCATATTTTATTCAAAAAAATATATAAACAAAGTAAAATATTACTATTAAACAGAGCTATTATACAAACATTATTTATTTACACAAATTAGAAAAACATAAACATACCAACTAGTACAAATAAATAGAAAAGGAAATTATATATATTATTGCGGGCTCGTCACTGATCGTTTTTCCTTCTGGGAATATAAAGAAATCAATTACATCCCGAGGCATAGGCTCAACATTATATTCAGAGATGAAATTTGCTTATGCATTATTATTCATCTTATGTATGGGCTTAACATTATCTTCAAAGATAAGGTTTGCTTCTATATGATTATCATCCTTTTTCAAGGATGCTTGATAGAGTTGAACCAAATGTTTCGATTATCGGCAGGTACGTGACCAGTGCCCCATTCCTCCACATCTATGACATACACTTTCTAATTTTTTTTTGCGTCACTTCTTATTTTCACCATTCCTTTTATACTACTGGTCATTTTTTGGTTAAAGGCAACCATCATGATTATAATTTATTTTACGACCATGGCCACAACCATGATCAGGGCCACAACCATGATCGGAGCAATAACTGTTTTTTCGCTGTTGATAATTTTCCTAATGCACTTCAAGGATTGGCATAGAATCTATGGGCTAGCTTTCATGATTTTCATCAACATGTCATTATGTTGTTCGACAATAAGAAGATGTGAAAGTAATTCAGGATATTTTTTAAAACCAATTTCTCGATATAGCTACTGCGGGAGCATATTCGCAGGAGGAAATGTGGAATATGTTTTCTCAGGCTTAGCCTGTTCAATGACATCTTCTCCGCATAAATTTAACTGTGATATGATTCTATACATGGAAGAATTATATTCAGTTATACTTTTAAAGTCTAGTAACCTCAAATTGAACTAATCATGACGTGCCTGTGGAAGAATGAACAACTTCAGGTGGTCATATCTATTTTTCAAATTATTCCACAGTATAATGGGGTCTTTAATAGTGAGGCGTTGCATTTTCAACCCCTCTTCAAGATGGTGGTGGAGAAAAATCATAGCTTTGGCACGATATTGGTTGGATGACTGGTTATTATCTCTAATGGTGTCTGCCAGACCCATCACATCCAGGTGGATTTCAGCGTCTAGTATCCATGACAAGTATTCTTTGCACGATATATCCAAGGCAACAAATTCAAGTTTAGAAATATTAGACATTTTTAGAAAAAATAAAGTATGTACCCTTTTTACCTATTTAGAGTAGCTCGAGTTGGCAGAGACTCTTACTGATAACGTGTTATAAAATAAAAAGAAAAACTAATTTTTATAAAAGAAGAACAAGAGTAAGAGAGTACTAAACTTAATTAACAAGCAAGAGAGAGTGAGAGAGATATATTGTTCTTATTTCATTACTCGTTTTGGTAGGATTTTTATAGCCACACTTCTCGAGTCATAATGAGACCTACTAAAACACACCAGTAGGTAAGTCAACTCGTACCAAGAACTACAAGTAGTGAGTACATGGGTATAACTAAACATAAAATATTATTAACTATAACAAAACACAGAAACTGAAAGCATCCTAGAACCTGGAAGTCACGAGTACAAAGTTGTCTAACAAGATAAATACAAGTCCCAAAAGTGGACCACAATAAGCCATCACAAAGGCAAAAGACAAGCTAACATATGTACAAAAGGAGACTGGCTAATCAAGGATGCCAAGTGCTCACCCTCATCTCCAATATCCACAAGCTGCAAAAGATGGCACAAACAATCATTGTCGGTAGCTGGTATTAGGACATGCATCATGAAAAGATGCAGAGTGTAACATATGTACCAAACCAAGGTACTCAGTAAACATCATAGGCCGACCGAGCAAGGAAGGTAAAAATAGTCAAAAGATGGAATCTAGACACAAAAAGAGGTCAAGGTGGATAAGAAAAAGAAGTCACACCAGCATACCGAAAGTAAATCTAAGTACAACTAAACTAAACCTAATTGGACCTCCATAAGCCCAGAAGATACACTCATGCGCATGTTTAAATAAAATCTGAACTGACCCCTATATGCCCGACATGTACACTGAATAACTAAGTCTACAAGAAAGAATAGTAACCTAGATTTGAATCCAAGAATATCAATTGGGCTCTCAGCCCAAATAACTAGACACCAATCAACTCCCTGCCCAGCTAGGAAGAGTTACAATCAACCCAACCCTCTTAGACATACAATCCACTCCAAGTAGCATAAGCCACCCAACTGGCAAGAGTGACTGGGGGCGTGTCTACTCCATAGAGGATCTCAAATATCCAGGCTGCCCATCCAACCAGCCCACTCTCATGGGCATCAACCAGCCAGCTAGCAAGAGTGCCCAGGGTAATATAGACTTTGAAAAGGGTCTCGAGTAGGCTCCATGCCACCGTGGATCGACATCCACTCCCAAAGGTATCACAAAAGGCTCCAATTCTGAAGTACTCCAATCCCAAGAAATCACACAACCTCTGGTAATGCATTAGAGTAAAGTAGGGAGAAAAGAAAAAAGGGCCAACAAGATTTGCAAATTCCTAAATTAAGGCTCATACTATCTGCCGCAAGTCTGCTATCCCAGTCTGTAAGGACCTAGTCCATTCGGGAGGCGTCAGAGACATACCAAAGTCACAAGGTGCATGGGCCTAATGCAACACTACTCTATCCTAGACTAAGGCCAAAACATGTTAAAACAAGTAATCACACAAGTAAATCGCATCGCATGCTACAATACACATACAATCATCTACCAGCATAGTACTACCTTTGGAAATATAATATTCGACCCTAAATAATGGTTTCTAAACGAAAAGATGGAATAACTAGGTAAGGACCCCCAATTCACACTAGTCATCATTAATTCACACATTCATGCTCAATCTAATTAGAAAAGAAGTCATATCCTACCTGTAGGCCGACCACGCGCGCTCCAGATCACAAGACCGAAGCTTTTCCCTTACGAATGGTCTCTAAACACTGCCACACTATCAAGTATAGGATCACAACATCAATATGATTGTTTAGACATAAAAATCGAAGTTCACATGGAGGAGAAATTGCAAAAAATACCAAAAGGTGCAAAGACTAGTCACGACCAAGGCTTAAATAGAGGGCCAGGTTGGTCGGCCGCTCGCGACCTCCATAGCCCGCGTATGAACATGCACTCCTAGGGCACCAACCGTTCACGACCCCGAAGCCAGGTGCACGAATGCAATGCCTCAAAGGTCATCTTCCTGAACTTTTGATCGAAAATGATCATTCAAGGTTCAAAAGCTCCCAAAACACTAAAATCCTCATAAAACGACCAGATAGATAAACTATTAGTCCCAGAAGTCATAAATGACTTAGGCTCGCTACATGAAAGCTTTAAACGAAAAAAGAGGCACAAACACAAAATTGACCTAGAGATCATTACAACATCCACTACTAAAAAAGACTTTCGTCCGCGAAATTAAGAGTCAAGAAGTACTTGAAGGCTCAAACAAGCTAGGAAACTTCTCTCGCATATCATGCTCAGTCTCCAAGATAGCCTCCTCAACTAGACAATGCCTTCAACAGACCTTAACCATAGGAATGGCTCTCGAACGCAACTGCTGCACATCTTTATCGAGAATGGCAAATGGCTCCTTCACGAAGGTCAAGCAACCATCCAACTCTACTGCATCATACTGAAGCACACGTCACTCATTAGGAACATACTAGTGCAACATCAAAAGATGAAAGAATAAGTGGATAACATAGAACATCAGAGGAAAATCTAACTCATAAGAAACCTCTAAAACTACCGAAGAATCTTGAAAGTCCCAATTTACCTAGGGATAGGCTAGCTCCACCTCTAAAATCTTATCACACTCCTCACGGGAGACACACGAAGTAAAACTCTATCACCAACTATAAACCTCAAAGGTCATCACCTACGATCATCATAACTTTTGTGCTTGATCTTAGTTGTTCGAAGACTGTCCTGAATCACCCTCACCTTCTTCAAAACCTCTTAAATCAGGTTTGCACCATGAGGTCTAGGATCTGTAGACTCAAACCAATAGACTATAGAGAAAAAATGCCTACCATATAAGGCCTCAAATAGGGCCATCTGGATGCTAGAATGGTAGTTGTTGTTGTACGCAAACTCAACCAAAGGTAAGAACTGGTCCCACTAACCTCAAAAATCCAAACTCCAAGACGCAAGCCCACAACATGTCCTCAAGGACCTGGATAGTATGCTTCGAATGACCATCAGTCAGTGGGTGGAAGGCTATGATAAGGTCAACATGAGTGCCTAACTCATTCATGTGTCGTGAACTTATAACATATTTGATGCCCAAAACAAAAGGTTAGTGAAAGAAGCCAAGCATGTTTTATGTGGATATGATTGTTCTATTGCTAATGTGTAGGTAAAATACTTCAAAACAAGTGATAGAAGGGAAGAGTTAAAAGTGTAGGTGTAAGACTTTACAACAGGCTATACGAGCCATGGTGTTGTGTATGGGGCAATAAGATGCTCGTGGAAGTGGCCTGGAAGATACAGAGTTGAAGTATGGTGATAAGAGACCCTAGATAGGCCGTGGTGCTTTGTACGGTCAGTACAATGGCTCATGAAGAAGCTCCAATTGAAGTTGATAATTTTTGTCTAAGTGTTGGTTCATGAGAGGTTTGACAAGGCCGTGAAAAGCTTCACGGATCATTTAGCCTGGTCGTGAACTATGTCGACTATTTTATCTCATTCTTCGTGTAGGACTCTTTCCTAAGACTATTTTTATTCCTTTGGGTTTATTTTATATTATTATCGATACTGTGAGACAAATTTTAGGTGGATAAATGATAGTTTCCTTTTTCAAATAATTGGTTGGATACGTTTACGTGTTTTTATCTTGATTTTGTGCTCATAATTAATAACTTGTGGTTGTCAATTATTGTAAGTCTACTTTGTTATTCTTTCATCAATGTTCACTTCTTGTTTTATTGAGAATATGAGAGGCTAAACACCACAACTAGGGTTGTGGGAACCATGACTAAAATATAACGCTAGAATCAAACATGAGTAACTTTTGATTGATGATATCATAAATCATTTCTATGTTCGTATTGAATACTTTCTAATGAGTGCACACATTAGAACATGCCTATATTCATACTTTATTTAAGAGAAAATTAACTATTAGGAAAATCTAAAAACAAAATCTTTCAACTTGTTTTAAGGACTTGAGCTTGAGAGTGGATAGTCTTCTTAACAAGTATGCAAGACTCAACTCCAAAACACCATAAGACCAAGAGGAGAAGAGTGATATTCATCTAATAGGGATGAAAAGCTTTTAGATGTACATAGCTTGCTATGAGTGTATTGATTTTCCATGAAATTGTTATTTGTGAAAGAATTCCAGTTGTAAGTCTAAAGGTCATGGGGAACACAGTCCTAGTCTACTTTAAACAAACAACAAAATTTTCAACTGTTGTCTGCTACTGCTAACATTCACTTTTAATAAAAATTGGTTGCTTGAATACAAAAAACCCAATATTACGTTTTGCAATTTAGTTTTTTTGGAAATATTAACTGCAACTAAATATAAGCACTAGTAAGGTTATTTCTATTGTAAATTCCCTATGGGATTGACCTCAAATCTGGTTGATTTCTATAATTGACTTTGACTATTTATAATTCTTAATTGAGGTGTAAGTTTGGATGTATCAAATTTTGGGGTCGTTTCTGGGGAATTTTGGTTCAGAAATACTCTTTTAGTAATTACTTCAGTTATAGTTGTATTTCCTATTTTTACTTCTTGTTTCTTGTATGTGTCATCTACATGTGAGTTAGATAGTGCATACCAAAAAGTAGAAGTAAGGGAGCACCTTTGATTCCTTATGACCTTGAGTTGAAACGAACTATTAGGAAAATGGTGAATCCACAAGAACTTAAAGCCAAAGATAGAGGTTGAGACCAGCTGGTGGGGCCCTAGCTAGGGGTGCTCACAATAATGCCAATGACCCAAATAGGGGGGATATTGAGGATGAGGAGGAGAAAGATCTAGCTCCTCCCTAACAACAGCCACTGGCTCAAAGAGGTCGAGGACAAGAACTGGAATGTTTAGCGTTTGAGGATGATTATTGAGAATTAGATGGGGCTGGAGCTACTTGAGGTATAGTACTCCCACAAACACCAGGAGTAAATTTTACCATCACTAGAACCATGATTCAATTGTTATACCTGAAGGGGTTATTTTGAGGTACAGATGGTGAGGACGCGAATCAACACTTAATAAATTCATCACTACTTTCAAATTAACTGAGATTCTTGGAGTCAGTCAAACTGCGATGAGGTTAAGGTTATTTTCATTGTCTTTGACTGGGGAGGTAAGAATTGGCTGAATGAGTTGCCACATGACTCGATCAAAACTTGGGCAAACTAAGGGAAGAGTTCATTGAGAAGTTTTTCCCACAAGCGTAAGAGCTGCAAATGAAAGATGAGATAGGCTCTCACAAGCAACTTCCAGGTGAAGTGTTGCATGACTAATGGTGGAGATTTAGCCATACTCTAAAGAAATGCACAAATCATGGCCTCACTGTCAAGCACTTGAAATAGGAATTTTATTGGTCGTTAAATTTTGTGATAAAACCAGCGGTGGATGCAATTTTTGGTGGATCCTTTATAAGGAAACCTTTCATGAAATCATGGTTTTCATGGATAAGGTGTCGAAGAACAACAGAGCTTGGCACACAAGCAGTACAAAAATCAAAGACCTTGGGTTCACATTTGAACTTCCAGCTGAAAAAAGAAAAAGAGTGGAAGAACGTGATCAAGACATGTCTCAGATGAAATCCAGATGGACATCCTTATGAAGCATCTCCTTGCTGGTTCAGAAAAGGTAAATGCAGTGGGTGATGCAAATAGGTATGAAGTCCAGGATGTTGACTTTGATGAAGAGGATAAGTACTTAAACAACTAGGGGGCTTTCCAGAATTATAAGTCGAGAAACCAGGGTTATAATTATAGAAATCAAGGTAGGAACTTTCAGTGGGATGGTCAATATGATATACCCAGAAATAGAGATCAAGGAAATTGGCAAAGCAAATATGGGTTCAAGAATGAGCGAAGTCGTGTGTATGTGCCTCCAAGTAATAGAGAAAGAATAGGCAGTGGGTCTAGCAGGTGGAAGATGGAAGACATGCTAACAAAGGTGTTACTAAGAGTTGAATCTACATATGTGGGAGTAAAAGAGTTGAAGAACAATTTCTCCAACATGAGTCAACCAACTTCCATCAAGCAATTAGAACAACAATTGGGGAAACTCTCTGCCTCATTTAACCAAAGAAAAAATGGGACACTGCCTAGTGATACAATTCAAAACCCAAAGAAGGATGGGCATTGCATGGCTATCACCACTAGGAGTGGTAAATCACTTCCAGAGCCTATACCTGCAAGCATTGAGCTAGAAGAAAGTGTGGATAGAGATGCTAAATAAGAGGTAAGTGAAGAAGTTTTAGAAGATTCATAGGTAACTAGAGGGATAAAGAGATCGACAGGAGCCATTGAAAGGGTAAGCAAAACTAAAGAGTTTTTAGTAGAGGCATCACAACTTTTACAGTAGATTCCAAAACCTACTCCTCCATTCACTGAAAGGCTCAAGAAGAAAGTTGAGGATGGAAAGTTCTTGAATTTTATATCCATGGTTTGTCAGCTATCAGTCAACATCTCATTGGTAGATTCTCTGGAACAGATGTCAAACTACTTTAAGTTCATGAAGGACTTAGTGACAAAGAAGAGGGCGAAAAGTTTTAAGCCCACCGATAATGTTCTCCATTGTAGTGCTATTGCTACAAGATCCTTGGTACAGTAAAAAGATGATCCTGGTGCATTTAACATGCCATGCATAATTAGTGCATTTGAGTTCACTAAATCATTGTGTGACTTGGGAGGCAGTATCAATCTCATGCCGCTAGCGATATACAAACAACTTGGTTTAGGAACTCCAAAGCCAACTGCTACAACACTAATGATGGTGGATAGGCCAGTTAAGTGGCCCATTGGTATTCTTTGTAATGTATTGGTCAAATTTGGAAGTTTCATCTTTTCAGCTAACATTGTAATTTTAGACTGTGAGATGGATTTTGAAGTTCCGATAATTTTAGAAAGGACAGTTCTGGCTATTGGTAGAGCATTGGTTGATGTGGAGAGCGGTGAGCTAAATTTTAGGCTGAATAATAAAGAGCTTAAATTCATAGTGTGAAGACGATGAAGCAACCATAAGGATATGAGTGTGGTGTGTGTGATTGATACAATTGAGGAAGGGGTCAGCAAAACATCTATATAGGAAAGTTTCACTGTAGAGACACTAGTTGTAGTAATTATGAACTTCGATGAGGCTTTCCTAGTAGATTATGTAGATACCCTTAATGCATTGTAATGTATCGTATCACATTCAAATTCTCCTAAAAACTAAACATGGATCTTAAGAACAGGCTAAGCCCTTTGGCAAAGGCATCTATTGAATAGAAACATATGCTTGCCTGGTCATCTGAGGTATGTCTTTTTAGGTGAAAATAACACTTTGCCAATTTTTAGGCTGCATATCTTAATGTTGAGCAAGTGCAAGCATTGGTGAAAGTATTTAAAAGGTTCAATAAAGCAATTGGTTGGACCATTACTGACATAATTGGGATACCACCTGGTATTTGCACTCATAAAATCCAGTTGGAAGAAGATTGCAGCCCAAGTATAGAGCACTAAAGGACGTTGAACCCACCTATGCAAGAGGTAGTGAAGAAGAAGATCATTATATAGTTAAATACAGGTGTGGTGTACCCCATTTTTTATATTCATTGGGTAGGCCCAGTGCAGTGTGTACCCAAAAAGGGTGGAATGACTGTGGTGGCGAACACTAAGAATGATTGATCCCACAAAGGCCAGACACATATTGGAGAGTCTTCATAAACTATAGGAAGTCGAACAAGTGGACCTTGAAAAGCCATTTCCCGATGCCTTTCATGGATCATATATTGGATGGGCTGGCAGGAAAAGGGTGGTATTATTTCTTAGATGGGTAATCTAGTTACAACCAGATTTCAATTGTGCCTAAACATGAGGAGAAAACAACATTCACATGTCCATATGGTAACTTTGCATTCAAGCGCATGCCATTTGAATTATGTAATGCTCCTGCTAATTTCCAGCGATGTATGACATCCATTTTTTAGACATGGTTGAAGACACTTTGGAGGTATTATTGTATGACTTCTCTATGGTAAGTGACAATTTGGATGATTGTTTATTAAATCTTAGCAAGGCACCACATAGGTGAGAAGAGGAAATCCTGGTGTTTAATTGGAAAAAATGTCATTTGATGGTCAAAGAAGGCATAGTATTAGGCCATAAAGTGTATGATAAAGTTTTGAAGGTGGATAGAGCTAAGATCGAGGTTATTGAAAAGCTGCCTCCACCTATTTCTGTAAAGGGAATCCTTAGTTTCTTGGGACATGTAGGGTTCTATCGAAGATTCATTAAGGACTTCTCAAATATTGCACATCCTTTGTGTAAGTTTTTGGAGAAGGAGATAAAGTTCACCTTTGACGAGGCAAGCACCAAAGTATTTGAATGTCTCAAGGAGAAATTAATTTCATCTCATGTGATCGTTGCTCCAGATTGGTCAAAACCATTTGAGGTAATGTGTGATGCAAGTGGTGTTTCTTTGGGAGTTGTGCTAGGTCAGAAGCACAACAAGATCTTTCACCCAATATAATATGTAGGCAAGGCACTGAATGAAGTTCAAAAGAACTATATTGTCAGCGAGCAAGACTTGCTTGCAATTGTGTATGCATTTGAGAAGTTCATAGCATACCTGCTAGGCACAAAAGTGATAGTGCACACTAACCATGTAGCATTGGGATATAAGATGGCAAAGAAAGATGCTAAACCAGGATTGATATGATGGATATTGTTGCTACAAAAATTTGACTTTGAGGTCAAAGATAAAAGAGGATGTGAAAACCAAGTAGCAGATCACTTGTCCAAGTTAGAAGCAGTAAAGAAAGGAGAAGCTAAACTTGATAATGATGACTCATTCCTGGATGAGCAGGTATTAGCCGAGACTCTTGATCTTATTTCCTGGTTTGCGGACTTTGCCAACAATCTTGTTAGTGATTTGATGCTGGAGGACTTGACCTTTCAACAAAGGAAAAAGTTCTTTATGATGTGGGCAAATACTTTTGGGACAAACCTTACTTGTATAGGGTTTGTGCTGATAATACAATTAGGCAGTGTGTACCTGAAGCTAAAATGTTGAGTATTGTTGAAGCTTGTCACTCCTCTCAAGTTGGTGGACACCATGAAGATGCCCGCACTGGCCACAAACTGTTTCAGAGTGGTAACTACTGGCCCACAATTCATCAATATGCATTTGATATTGTAAAAGGTTGTGATATGTGTCAAAGGCAAGGGGCCATATCTCATCGACATGAGCTGCCTATGACCCCCATCTTAGAGGTTAGAATATTTGATATATAGGGCATCAACTTTATGGGACCATTTGTGAGCTCGTATGGGCAGAAGTACATATTGGTGGTATATGATTATGTCTCCAAGTGGGTAGAAGTTGTTGTATTGGCAGAGAATGATGGCAAGAGTGTTGCTGGATTCTTAAAGAGAAATATTTTCTCTAGGTTTGGCACACCTATGGTGATTATTAGTGATGGGGGTTCACACTTTTGCAATAAAGTGTTTAGCACTCTACTTGCTAAATATGGGGTGAAACAACATAAAGTAGACACTCTATATCATCCGCAAATGAGTGGACAAGTTGAAGTTTCTAATCGGGAGATAAGGTCCATATTAGCAAAGACTGTGAATTCCAACAGGATTGACTTGTCAAGGAAGTTAGATGATGCATTATAGGCATACCAGACAACTTTAGAAACACACATTGGTATGTCACCGTACAAGTTGGTGTTTAGAAAGGCATGTCATTTTCCTGTGGAGTTAGAGCACAAAGCGGTGTGGGCGCTAAACAAACTAAACTTGAGTTGGAGTGAAGCATCAATTATCAGATTAGAGTAGATAAATGAGATGAATGAATATCGACCGAAGGCTTATGAGAGATATGTAATGTATAAAGAAAGGATGAAGCCGTATCACGACAAACATATTGAGAAGAAGACTTTCCATCTTTGGGACTTTGTGTTACTATTTAACTCAAGGTTTAGACTGTTTCTGACAAATTGAGGTCCAAATGGTTGGGACCGTTTAAAGAGACACAAGTATTTCAGTCATTGAACTTGAAAATGAAAAGGGTGAACAATTCAAGGCAAATGGACAACGAGTTAAGTCATACATGGGAGTCCCAAAAAAAAGTTCAGAAAGTTGAGGAATTCCAACTTGATAAAGTCTAAGTAATCAAGTAACTTGTGTAGCGCTGCAATGTTAAATTGTGCGCTACTTGGGAGGCAACCCAAGATTTAATTGTAATAAATAGTTCACTCTCTTGCATTTTTAATTTTTATATAGGTTGATTGTGTGTTGAATGGGTACAAAAAGGACTTGGGAAAATGAGTTATCACCATAAGCCAGTATACGGGTCATGAAGACCTCCACGACTTGTGAAACGTGTGGCAGAAAGGTCATGTAACCAAGGCTAAGATTGGGCAATGTTCACGGAAGGGTTTGACACCCAGGTAAGTTTTCTTTGAAATTTTCCTAAGTGTTGAACCACAAATGGGTTGACGGACCATGCTTCTCTTCTCGAGCAGGTTCACAGTTTGTAGAAGTAAAGTCAGTCTCATTAATTGAGACCCGACCCAAACCGACCTACAATCCTAATTTTAAGAATAAAAATATTTCAAACGCCAAAAGACCGGTTCTTTCCCTTTCTCTTTGAATTCATAACGTCTCTTTGTCAACTAAATAGTCATTCTCCCTCATTTATATCAAGGAATCAAATAAATTATAGCGTTAGTCATATATTCCAAGCATTCTCCATCTTCCAAACGGGCACTCATATTCATATGTTGTTGCATTTTGGTTTAAATTTGAAGTACGATGGCTAAAACATGGCAAAAATGTCACAGCTACACATTACACCTTTTGCTTCTCCAAAATCAAGCTCCAGCAGTGAAGCACCCAGTAGGCAGGGAGTCAAAGTCGAAACTACAATTGAACAACACTCACCCCGAGAAATTTGATCTCAGGCAACCAGGGAACTATAACAACATAACACTACTCCTTCCCAGTACGAAGAGGAAGGAGATAGTGTTGATAGTGAGCAGGGGTTTAATGGTGCATCATGGCCTTCGGTAAACGACCCACACACAGCTGAGGCTGAAGAGGAAGAAAGGGATAATCAAGAGGACATCGATGCTTTTGACAGCAATGACACTATTGTGCAATTTGTTCAAAAGAGGGAATCTGACCAAGTGTTCCAACATCAACTCATTGAGACTATCCACAATACGCGGGCAATTCCTGGGTCAAGAACTATTTTTGAATCAGGCATACTGTCCAAGTCCAGTGGCATAGGCCGGAGGTCCATTATACCTAAAAATAGGATTGTTGAGGCTGATTTGCAGGCTTTCCTTGAGATTTACGACTTGTTCAAGAACCATCATTTTGAGTGGATGACCAAGCCAGGACATTTTGGGAGGCATTTATCCAGAGAGTTCTACTCCACCTATGCTGCTACACATCTTAATGAAGTTTCTGAGGCATCTAAAAAGTGGAAGAAAGTAGCAACGCTGAGGTCGGCACCACTAGATGAAGTGTTTATTCATGGTGCCGGGGTGGATATTTTAGAGACATCGATTAATAGATTTCTGCATGGTCCAGAAT
>JAJOOH010016340.1:0-13615 GCA_029582605.1 Solanum gracilifrons
GATAGTATCACACTAAATCTATGTTGATAATTCTTTTCTTGTTGATTACCTCCTTGGTCCGGCAAGTAGCAACAAGGCGAGTTCTAACGCGTGCACTCATTAAAAAGACTTCTAAACGAAAGAATTATCAATGCATGCAAGACACTATTCAAGAATTGCTTAGTTATTATTCATACTTTGTTAATCGCTTATAGTTCCCACAACCCTAGTTATGAAAATTAGCTACTCATTATCTCAAAATCACAATCAAAATTCATTAAAATAAATATGCTTGTGTTAATCATAAAAAGTTAAGAACAATAGCTAAACTATCTTTTATTAAGCACGAATACAAATAAATAATAAAGGAGAATATAGAATAAACCACAATTCTCTGGCCTCCACGGTGGCTCTTCCAAAATTCATAAGCTAGAAGAAAATTTATATTGTGTCTTGTATCTTGGTTCTTGGCCTCCCTTCTTCCTCCTTTTAAGAATAATTTTTTTCATCCCATATTTATAGATAGAGAAACCCTAAATAAAATAATTGAGTTCAAGACAAATTAGGAAAACAAAACCCAATTAAATTGGGTTTTCCACTGTACGCGTATTTCTGGAATTTCACGTTGGTCGCCGCCTTTCATACTAATATGAGCCCCCAGCTGTTGACACGTGGCAGCAGTAGTACCCAATTTCAATTGCAAATTGTTCGCAACCTTTTTCCTCATATATACAAATATATTATTTTATTAAATTTAATTCATTAAGTTGCCTGCTTGATTTCTTTCTTGAACCTTCAATCTTTTATTCGTTTTAGCTTCAAACTTTTTTACTTTTCCACCAATTTAATCCTACAAATAAAATACACAGTTTAGCACAATTCATAAAATTTATGCTCAAAAAGGACAAATATAAATAACAAATGTGAGAAAATAATGATTAAAAATATGAATTTTTAGCCTCACATCAAAAAGAGCATAAATAGTCATCTTTTCGTCGAGCGTTTTTTTGCTTTCTTCTTAAGAACATAAAAAAAAATTAAAATAATTTAGTTTGTCTTCTGAATCATTCATCTGATAACTTTCAAAACTTCTTCAAGTTGAATACGACATATTTTTGAAACATAATTTTTTAAAATTGACAACTATAAATTTGTCGCATCCAGTGAACAATCGAAAAATAATCAGGTATTTTTTTCAATTTTTTTATTTGTTTGGATGAGATATTCGTATATATCGAGTACAAGAGTGTTGTGTTTTTTTCCTTATTGAATCAGTGAAATCTTTGTATGCATTGGGATTTATAGCTTTTTTCGGATGTTTTGTATCCAAATTATGATGTATAACGAATGACATTGTTTTTTTTTTAGTTTAGTAGCTGTTTTTTCTGTTTGAATGCATACAATAATTTGTATCCCATTAAGTTAATGTAACTAATCGATCATGAGCTATATGTTGAATACAACAATAGATGAATACAAAGGTGTGATGAAAATACAAAGTTATAAATACAAAGTGAGATTGAATATAAAGTTGTGAATACAAAATAAATACTCTCTTCATTTGAGATACAAAGTGACTTTGAAAGGTAAAATACAAACTAATGGATCATGAATTATATGTTGAATACAACAATATATGATTACAAAAATGAGATGAAAATACAAAGTTATAAATACAAAGTGAGATTGAATATAAAGTTGTGAATACAAAAGAAATACTCTCTTCATTTGAGATACAAAGTGACTTTGAAAGGTAAAATACAAACTAATGGATCATGAATTATATGTTGAATACAACAATATATGAATACAAAAATGAGATGAAAATACAAAGTTATAAATACAAAGTGAGATTGAATATAAAGTTGTAAATACAAAAGAAATTAAATACTCTCTTCATTTGAAATACAAAGTGACTTTGAAAGGTAAAGTAGGCACATAAAATACAAAACTTGTTGGTATACAATTAGGTTGAATACAAAACAAAAGAGAAATACAAACTTGTTCACATATAAATTGAGATTGAAATACAGAATGAATACCCAATAAAATACAAAATTGTTAGCATACAATTAGGATGAATACAAATTAAGAAGGAAATACAAACATGTTGGTATACTAATTGAGATTGAAATACAATGCAACCCTTGGGTAATACACAAATCAAATGAGGGAAATTTCCCAAAATTTTGCCTATTATTTGGTATACCTCTAGTAATTCTAATTGAATCAGTCATTGTAGACAATTAGATGCTTTCCCCATAATCTAAAACCCTAAAAGCAAATTTCGATATTATCAAATTTTAAAATGTATTAAATATCAAACAAAACAAACATATATATGAATTTCTAGAATCTACAAAATCTAAAAAATTAAAAGAAAATCACAAAAAAAAATTGAAATTAATAAATATATGATGAATATTTAAACAAAATCACATAAAAATTGGAAAATTTGACTGAAAATTCGTAATGTATAGAATTAGTGATTTAAACATCAAATAAAAAAAAATCAAAATTGATAATGAAAATTACCTTGCCAACCGAGAAATCTGCTTGAATAATAAAGAGATTTCGTTTAACAAATAAAGAAAATTTCTTGATGAACAACAATTTAGCACTTTGAAGAAAGATAAACTTGAAACATGAAAGGTGGGGAAGAAACGTGAAAGTTGGGGAAGAAACGTGAATGGTGATGAAAAAAGGTTAATGGTATTGGTTTAATTTATTTTTTTCACTTTAAACGGTTATTGATATATAATTTGGTCTAATATAGGACTCTTTCCATAAATAAAATTAATTTAAAATACTAAAATCTGAATACATATTATTTTATTAAAATATTGTCATTCTGTCATTTTCAATAAATATTTTAAAGTGTTGTTATTTTGACTAATTATGTTAGGTATTATGACTTAATTGCTAATTTTCCCATAAAATAATGCTAGACATCATGGAATACCTTTTATTTAGTTAAGTCTATTTTTATGAACAGGAGTATTTGTTTTTTCGTAAATGTAAGTCTTAACAGATAAGATATACTCCTTATTTCCCAATTTATGTGAGACATTTCGAATTTTGAGATTCAAACAAGTCGATCTTTGACTGTAAATTTTTCATATATCTTTTAAATATTTTGAATTATCAATTATTGTGACTTCTAATACTTTTTATGTAGTTTACAAATATATAAATAAATTTCATTTTAAAAAAATTGAAGATTTTATGATAAAATTTTCGGTCAAACATAAGTTACTTAACTCTCAAAAAATAAAATATGTTACATAAATTGAGACGAAGGAAATCATTATTAATTGCTACTTTAGTAGTTCGCAGAGAGATCAGGGAGGCAGAATTGGCGGATTTGTAAGGAAGTCATGTCCTTCTAGTTGAAGTGGTTAGTTTCTTGACAGAAAGTTAGCAAAAGGATGTAACTTACAATTTTTAAGAAAGTTAAAGGAAGGTTTTTTTATTTATTGAGATGGCAAAAAGATGTAATTTGAGTTTGAAGTATATATAAGGGATGCTTTTCGTGATATGCTCATCTATTTTCATTCGTTTTAGCCAATAATAAGATTTTGATATAACAAAATCAACTTGTTTGTTAGTTAAAATTTGTATAGTTTAGTTCAATAGGAAGATTTTAACTCCATGTGTTCACTATTTTGTTAGATTTACTACAATCAATCACGTAATGTGTTTTGAAGGTAAAGTTTGATCCTTCGCGTGTTTTCACTTTTCTGATGAAATACAACGTAAGTTTAGGCGATAGCCTATTAACTAAAAAACATATAAATTACGCGGTTAAGCAAACTTATACTACTTAATTACTCACTATAGCTATAGTTTGCTATAATTACCACTCGCGACTAACATTATACATTAATTACGTGGGCTGACTTCAAGTTTGTATAATTAGCCACGTTTGTATATGTATAATTCGCCAGAATATACAAATACATATGTATAATATACAATTATCTAACCGATATACATATACAATTCACCTCTCTCCCACTCTCTGCCCTCTCTCGCTTGCCTATTTCCTCCCTCTCCCAATCTCGCTCGCCTCTTTTCTCCCCCTCCCAATCTCACTTGCCATATATACAAATGCATATGTATAATATACAATTATCTAACCGATATACATATACAATTCACATCTCTCCCACTCTCTTCCCTCTCTCGCTCGCCTCTCTCCTCCCTCTCCCAATCTCGCTTGCCATATATACAAATACATATGTATAATATACAATTATCTAACCGATATACATGTACAATTCACCTTTCTCCCACTCTTTGCCCTCTCTCTCGCATCTCTCCTCTCTCTCACAGTCTCGCTCGCCTCTCTCCTCCCTATAACATGTAGCTACGAATTGTAATTATCAAACTATAGCTATGGAGAGTAATTAGACTATTTTTGAGTGGCTATATGTGAAAGTTCCTCTACAATAAATATGATGACTATATTTACACAAAAAAATCTTCTAGCGTTGTATCTATTTTAGCAGTAAGTAATGTTGATTTTATAATGGGAAAAAAGACAAATATACCCTCGAACTATCGTAAATAATATGCAGATACCCTCCGTCATTCTTTTGGGACATTCATGCCCCTGCCATCCAAAAGCTAGAGCATATATGCCCTTCACTCTAACGGAAGACTAAATAGGGACACGTGGCGCAATCTTATCCGTCGACCTGATATTTAATAAATGTCGGGTCGGTGGATAAGATTATAACACGTGTATGTCCGTTAGTATAAAGGGTATATATGCTCTAGTTTTTAGATGGCAGAACCACCAATGCTCCAAAAGTACGACGGAGGGTATCTGCATATCATTTACGATAGTTTGGGATATATTTATCCTTTTTCCCTTTTATAATTATAAATCTCACAATATAATAAAAGGGACTGAATTTGGCCCATCCATTAAATAATTAGCGTACAGAAAATCACAATCACAATATAAAATGTGATAAGGAGATCAATCTTTTTTTTCTTAAGAATCTTTGGATGATTTGTTTTTTTTTTAATTAATGGTAGATGCAGAGAAGCAAAGTGACCTTCAACCCTTTATGGGAGGATTTGGTACAAGTCCCTGTGTACTATAACAAAATAATTAATTAGAGAATCTCATTTTTTATAGGATTGTGTGGTTGATTTGGTGTCTAGTTGGAAGTGTAGAGTAGTTTGTTTTCTTTTCTTTAATTTAATTACTAATGCCAGCAAAACACAAAATAAAGAGAAAAGAATAACATATTTTTTCAAGAGATTATTAGTATTAGTTAAGACAAATCGTGTGGAGTAATGCATACGGTAGTTTTGCATGTGGCCACAATCTATAATAGATATGTTCTACCATCTCTCCCCACTTATTTATTTTTTTCCATCCTGTATATATAACTATTTATTTAATATTATTAATTAAATCATGATTAGTACTGACATCAAAATCACCATTACCTTGGTTTTCCTAAGGGCATCTCCAACCCTACACTCTATTTTACTCTCTAAATATAGAGTTCTCTATTTTTTCAGACAACCAACTCCAACTCAATTCTCTATTTTACTCTCTAAAAAAGAATATTTTTCTCTCTCTTCAATATTATATTATTATTTCTATTTCATTCTTATTTTCTTATTTCATAACATAAATCCTTTATTTCTTTTTCCCAAATAATTACTTAATATAATTTTCATGTGATATAAAATTTTATTTTTTCAAATTTTTTATTTAATATAAAATTATATTTCATTCTAAATTGCAAGAAAATATAATATAATATACAAATTAATGGAAACATTCAAATAAAAGTGAAATAGAATTACATAAGCATTACATAAACACTCAATTTTCAAAATTATTACGTTGCTCTCATAAATGCTCTATTAATGCATTATGGAGTTCAAAATGAGTATTTTTATCCTTAATTTTTTTATGTCTTCAAACCAGAGATTTTCATCTACCACCATTTATGTTGTTGTAGTTGGAGCTTCTACGACATCTTGAATTGGTGCATTAAGATCACGTTCATCCTCAATTATCATGTTGTGCAGTATAATATATGTAGTCATTATATCATGTAAGACTTCCTTTCTCCAAAAACGTGACGGTCCTGCAATAATTGCAAAACGTGATTGCAAATGTTCGTGACTACCTGCAACGAGAACAACAACTAATACTTGAAAAAAGAAATCAACAATCACAACCGCAGTCACAACCCAATCACAACCACAATCGCAACAATTCTCTAGATCATATCCTAATTTTTTTCCGAATAGTGCTAAATCTGGAAACGACATACCAGATTACTAAATTATTGTTGTGATAAATTAATTATTATGTTATGTATTATATTTTATCTTGTATTTAAATTATTATGTTATGTATTGTATTTTATCTTGTATTTAAATTATCATGTTATGTAGTATATTGTTATTTTGTATTTAAATTAACATATTATATATTGTATTTTTAAATTAAATTTTTCATCTTATCATTTTAATTTTGTGTATTCTTTATAGTGAAAATTAATAATAAAATCAAATTGTATTATGACGAAAATTAGAAAAAATTAAAATACTATTAATTCAAGATGAAAGTAGTATTTATTAGATAATATATTTTTTAAAATACTATGTTACATTTAAAAAGAATTATGAATATTAGATATTTAATTAATGACATTATATGTAAAATAATATGTTAATTAGAAATTAATAGAAATAATAATAAAATATTGAAAAAGTGAAATAGAGAGTGATTTGGAGATGGGTTGGAGTGCCCATTCTCTATTTTACTCTCCAAATATAGAGAATGAAGAGTAAAATAGAGGTGGGTTCGAGATGGTCTAAGTCTTGTTTAAATACTTTTTTTTTCCATCAGCTATGTAGAGCCAACATTAGAGTCCCGATTAAATTCGAATCATGCACTGCAGGGTCCATTAGGGGGTGGCGCTCCCAACATGATTTTCTACATACCCCTTTATATAAATCACTTTAATGCAAAACCTTTTATTAAGACAAAAAAAAATGAAGCCAGGGGCAAACCCATGTGAGTTCCAGGGGTTCACCCGAACCCCCTCGGCAAAAAATTACACCATATATATAAGATAAATTTTTTGTAATTTTGTAGATATATATATTTTGAACCCCCTCAATAACAATGAAAGACTGATGGCGCAGTGGCAAGTCCCCTTGAAATTGAGCATCACGTCACCAATTTGAATCCCTGTGATAGTGTTTTATTTTTTCTTTTTTAGTTTCAGTTTTTTTTTTTTAATTTTTAGTTCTGTTTTTCAAGTTTTTATTTTTTATTTTAAAAAAACGTGCTAAAAGTGTGGTTTTAAATCCAAAAGAATTCAAGGGTCTCATTTCTAAAGGCTTATTTACAGATTTATACTTTTATTTTTCGAATCCCCTGAACGAAAACTCTGGGTCCGCCACTGCAAAGCTCAAATCTAGACCTCTAGTTAAGGACCTTTGGTTATGAGCGAAGCAGTCTCACCATTGCACCACAACTCATGTTGGTGTCTTGTTTAAATACGAATTGCTATTCTTACTATTATATTCAATTATTCTTTCTTCATATATTACTACTTATAGTTACGTTTTACTCAAAAAGTTCGGGCTCTCTACCTATGTCGACC
Organism: Solanum gracilifrons; assembly: GCA_029582605.1. NCBI lineage: Eukaryota > Viridiplantae > Streptophyta > Magnoliopsida > Solanales > Solanaceae > Solanum > Solanum gracilifrons. The sequence goes on from JAJOOH010016340.1 coordinate 7,632, forward strand.
TAATTTTTTTTAATTTTTAATCCGATGTTCGATACTCATATTAAAGTCTGAATAAATTTGAATTTGCGTCTAAAAATTTCATATTAGAGGGTAAAATCCTCCCTAACAAAGACAATTAATATGATTTACTCACTTTGTATTGTTAGACTTTTTACAATAGGGGTGTTAAGTTGGGTTTTTTATTTATTTATTTGTGTTTGATATGCAAGTAAAAAATATTATCCTAAAAGGATTTGAATATAAAAGGGTCTGATATACCCCTCGACTTTTCCATTTGGAGCTGATATGCCCCTCGTTATGAAAGTAACTCATATATACCCTTACACTCTGTTTGGATCATTGTTACCCATTGTATTGTATTGTATCGTTACTATACCTACAATGTTTGTTTTGATTGTTACTTAAAATGTATTGTATTGTATTGTTAAATTTCGTTGTTATGTAACAATGAAAATCCCCAATTTTATGGAACAACCTATTTGGTGTGTTTCCATTGTTTCTTAATTTCTTTTTCCAATTATATCTTTGCATAATATTTCATAATACTATTTTACCCTTTACCTTATATTATTTAATTCTAGTCAAAACTCCTACCCTAGAATAATTAAGGATATTTTAGTAAATTTATTAATTACAATACAATACGATACAGTCAAACCAAACAATAAAATTTTATTAAACAACAACAAACAATATAGTCTAGCCAATTATTGTATCTATCATACAATACAGTACAATAGAGTACAATACACTAAAATACATTATGAAACAATGGGTAACAATGATCCAAACAGAGTGTTTTTGACTTTAATTTTTCTTAAAAATTATTTAGGGGTATATATGATTTTTCTAGCAATTTTCAAGGTATTTTTTAATTTTTTTTGGACATAATTTTTTTTTTGACTTTTTGATTATCATTATTTGATTTTTTTTATTCTTATTTTATTTTTTCTTTCATTCCTTAGTGTAAAGAAAAATAATTTAAAAATATTTTTTTTCGTGGCTATATTATAATTTAAAACTATTTTTTTTGGATATATTGTAATTTAGTTTTTGTATTTGAAAAAAAAAATTGGGTCATCTATACTAAATTTTACAAGAATATTAACAAAACTTAAATAAATTTGACCATCAAAATAATAAATCTAAATTAGTCATTGAAACAAAAAAAAAGTTAAAAAATAATAATACATGTTTGAGGAGGATTAAATATACCCATATGGGATTATCTTTTTTAAAATAATTTAAAAAATTAAACGAAAATTAAATTTTTCACTTCCGTTAGAGGAAAATGATATATGTGAGTCATTTGTATAATAATAGGGGTATATATGAGCCACTTTTATAACGAGGGGTATATCAGCTCTAAATGACAAAGTTGAGGGGTATATCAGACCCTTTTCCCTTTAAACAAATATTCTGGAAGGTGAAAGCAGAGGAGGGTAGGCAGTGGCGTATGCAGGATTTTTTCTAAGCGGTGTCACCATTAAAGGGACAAGAATGGCTCAAGAAGAAAATCAATGAAGGTTTTGCTTTAGGCCTCCAAAAATTTGAGGCCCCATTAATAGTGAACTTTATGAAATATTTTTCTTAAAAATATAAAATTTTGATTAAATTAAAAAAAAATTAAAAATTGTCTACTCTTTTAATTAAATAATATTTTAAAATTTTAAATTAAATCATTCTCATCTTCATATTATTAATTAAAGGGAACATATGACCTTGTTGAAGATATGACCTCCTTATTGCATCAAGATCCAAATTATTGCATCAAAATCATTTGGATGATATTTTCGAATAGGTAATCTTTCCCCCGGATCAATCGGCAATGAACTTAAATCAATTCCTTCACTTCGTAGATTTTTTTCTTTGACTCATTAGCTTGTTCTTCCAAGTCAGTTGAAGCTTGAATCATTCAAACGGTTGTAATTTTTTTTTAAAAATAATACATCTCCATTAAATTTAGACTAATATGATGTAATCTGCATAATTAGTAATTGAGGATCAAATAATAGAGGATTGTGGACAATTGTAATCAATTTAATTAATTCTAAATTATTTAATTGTAACAAGCCAATAGTAAAAAAATATTATTATGAACAAATAAAATTAAAATTCAAGCACATAATAAAAAAAAAAATAGAATGGCAAAAAAAATACTAACATGATGTGGATATTCGAGATGCCAAATAATTGATGAACAAGAACGGAAAGAAAATTGAACAAACTCACAAGTCAGAAATATACAAATATAAGGATTTAAGGAGTCAACACTATTTTTATTTAACTATAATTCTTATTGATAAAGGACTCAAAGATTTTGAGTTTTATTTTAATTCTAAAAATAAAAAAAATAGTTAGATTTTGAATGAATTAGAGCGGGTCGGTAGGTTTTTAATGAAGGGGACTTATTGTTTTGAATTTAAAACATAAATTTAATAAATTTAAGAAAAGAAAAAAATAAAACAAAAAAAAACATGAATAAAAACGGAGAAAAAATAATCACCCCCTACGGGGATCGAACTTAAATCAATGCGGACTACATGCAGCGCCTATGCAATCTGAGCTAGGAGCATTTTGTTATAAAGGGTGTCCTTTCAATTCATTTACCTTTTATTTTTATTTTTATTTTTTTATATAGGTATATTCCGTAAAAAAATTGACGAAGCCGTGTCACGTGACACACCTAAGGTATAGGTAAATCCGCCCCTGAGGGTAGGGGGTGGTGGGAATGGCTATGGCATATGGGTGATAGAACTAGGAGTGAAAATGAGGTGTGTTGGAAGGTGTGAAGGATATTATCGATGTGAAATGTCACTTCCATTAGAAAAATCATTTTCTTTATTTTTAAGAAACTTATTATTCTAGAAATATAGTATCCGAAAAAATATGACCAATCCAACCTAAGAAAATCATAAAACATTTTCTCAATACACCCATATTATTATTGATAACCCAATATTCCGTTGTACAGACCTGGGACAAACAAAATGTAATGAAGTTATTTTAATCCTTTTAATAATCTTTCGTGAGACAAACTTTGGGATCTACATGTCTATATTGTTCCACTTTCCTAAGTAAATATTCTATTGTGATTTTGGAGTAAGAATAAGATTACTTTATTAAAAGTAACTTAAAATGTGGTATTCAAGAACACCTAATATTAGAGAGGTTTGCCTAAAAGGATTTTTTAAAAAAAAATGGGTATAGATATTTACTCATGAATTTGAATTTTGAATAGAGTAGAATGTGAATTATTAGATTTTTTTAATTATTAAATGTCACCTTGAGGACGAGGATTAACTTAATTTCTACCTTATATATTACATGATAAATTCCAAACACAAAAATAAAAAACGAAACATAAAACTCAACGTCCACAAAATACAACTAAAATTGGATAGAGTTAACTCATTACAATATGATAGCCATTTCTCATGACTATTGTTGAAATATACTAATTTCTAAATTTACATTTAAGATCTTGTGAGCTTCTTCATCTTCAAGTTTTTCATGAGCTTATAATTCATAGTCATGATTTTCAATTTCATGGCTTAAATAATTGTATTAACATACCTTTTTCATGATTCATATAAAATATCTAGAAGAGTTTCCCAATCCTTTGACTTTGAGGAATGAATTCTCTAAGATAATTTAATTCTTTAGTAATTATGAATTTATTAAACATTTAAATCATCAGCAATATTATTAAACATTTCTCCCTTGTATATCATGAATAACTCCTATTGCTTATTCAGTTGAGTGAATTTTAGGCTATAACTTTGTAACCAAAGGAGTTAACTCTAGTACCTTTCTCTGCATAGTTACAATGTCTCTTTCAAAATTTTACTCCAATCTTGAAAGTCTTTACAACTTAAAAATCAAACACCTATTACAATTTTTTCATAAAAATATTATGTTTACAATATATCGAACAAAGAATCAATTTATCTAACAACTTAATGAACTATAACAATAGCTTTAATTAGAAACATGCTCCTCATTTATAGTTTGACTCTAAAAAAATACTCCTCACAATAATTACTATTGCTAAAAATAAATCTTGATCTAAGCAAATAACGTCCATCTTCAACATTCCATACACTCTGGCCCCACCACCACTTCCCACCATACCTAATAAATATATTTTAAAAAATAAGTAATTAAGAAAGTCACTTATTTTTAAAAAAAATATATATTTCAATAATAAAATTCTCCCCAAAAACAAGTTCTACATAAATATTTTCCATGAAAAACTTTTTCCTTCCTACCAATTAAACACCCTAAGTTATCAAACCTTAAACATTAGTACTTTATAGTTACCCCATGAATGGACCCTTAAAAAGTGACTTCCTTTGGGAGTGAAGCAAACAAATTATGTTAAATTGGAAAAGAGGAGGTAGAGATATGAAAGAGAATATGACGCTTCGAGGTAGGGCCGTTTAAAATCAAATTAAAATCGATAATTTGAATCGGAATAAAGGTAATGATTTATCTATAATGAATTAATTTATTAATTTAGCGATTTTGGTAATGATTTTCACTTTTTTAATTATCGGGTTATCGATTTTTAACTGTTTGATATTTTTACTTAATGGGTTAGCCGATAGTCCAATAATAAATTATATTTATACCATTCGATATATAAAGTCCTTAACTTAGGCCTTAGTTTCATATTTTCATTTTTGAGTTGTCTCAAACTCTCAGTTATTCTACAATGTGTCAGTGCTTGTTTTTGCGCAAAATGCAATTTTTAACTTCATGTGCATGGTTTATTTGATTTGTCATCTTATTTATAAGTGATTATTAGTTATACTTTTTTTTGTTTCAAATCTTAATAGTTAAACCGATAATCGAATTGATAACGATCAATAATTGATATATCAATTATTGATAAGCCAATATCTTCATGGTTTTATAATGATTTAACATGTTCACAAGCCGATAACCAATAAGTCAAACTGATAAATTTTAAAACCAAACCGAACCGACCGATACACCATCCTAAAAGATTTGTTTTCTTGTAATTGTAATTGCTAGAGTTCACATGTTTGTTTAAAAAATGAGTGGATTCTCTCTTTCCACCACGAAACAACTCATAAAATATGCCCCACAAATCATGCGCCTAACAGCTTTGATTAGATTATGATTTACACCTTTGAAATTCTTCTATACTTCCTACGTTTATTTTAAGTATATTTAGCACACCCTAAGTAAGTCATTTTGCTAAAAATAAATAAAATCTCTTTAATATATGCATTGAAAATTGTAAGAAACCTTTGAAAATTTTTATAAAAAATTTATCAAAACATTTATTAGATAAGGGTATTTTTGTAAATAAAAAATAAATTAATACCTTTTTTATTAAAAAAATACGTACTTTGGAATAAATTAAAAGACCAAAAAATCACTTAAAAGGGAATGAAAGGCCGGATTCATAATTTATTTCTTTACCAGTAAAATTTATCCCCAGATTTGGATTCAGATTTTGTAATAAGTTCCATGAATTGTAAAAAGACAATGTATATTGTTCACATTAATTACAATTGTATTGTTATCTTAAACACATATACATTCAAGATCTGATTCTCATTAAATTATTCCTTACATGAGACTCATCAGTTTTCAAATAACAATAATAATAAAAAAAGTAGTTCTTTTAACATAAAATAAATAAAACCCCAGCTGTGGAATTTAAAATCCTTCCGTGCATGTTTGCTTCATGTAATTAGGGGTGTTCACGGTTTGGATAAAAACCGATCCAAACCGAAAAATCAAACCAAACCGATAAAATAAAACCGATTTTATTTAGGTTTGGTTTGGTTTGGTTTTAGATTTTTGAAAACCAATAGTATTTGGTTTGGTTATGGTTTTATTCGAAAAAACCCGAAGAAATAACCGAACCGAACCGATGAATTATATACATATATTTTATTAATATACATACTTAATATATTATTTTTATAAACAATTTTAAAGATCTT